>KN883202.1:160666-196503 GCA_000934455.1 Apostichopus parvimensis | reverse complement strand
ACAATACACACACAATGATAATTCTGTGTCTACATTATGTGCTTGTTTGTTCCGAAATCATTTGTTTCATGTGTACTTTTCGCTCTACCAGGTACCAGATGAAATTTCTCCGAACTGCAATGCTTCTCTAATAGGATTCGTTATCTATGTAAGTGATTTTGAGACCAAAGAGATACTAGACATTGTACAGGTGATGGATCCAAATGTGAAAGGGTATATTTATAAGAATCTTGGCAAGAATATCTACAACTTTCAAGTAAAACTGGTGACGGACGCTGGGTATGGCCATGTGAGTGAATTAACTGAATATGCAAGAATCTCTCTGTCAGGTGAGGTCACAGTTCAACAAGGTGAATCTTTAGATTTTTTGTTGATAAAATGAACATTTAAGAGCCATGGCAGGGTCACTTTCCTTTTACAAAAAAATACTCAATAATCCATCAGAATATGTGTGTTTCCTTCACATCTACACAACTCAAACTACTACAATGATCAATCTGTGATACAGTACTAATAGAGGGTATATGTGAAACATTGTAACGAGATGAAATCAGTGTTATATTTGGCACTGACAAAATGAGGAGTACAATTTGAGAGTAATTGTAAAGGTATGTGTCACTAAACGACCATTGTTTACTGTCGTCGTACAAGCAGAAGTGTAACATTCTAGTATACTATACCGTCGAATAAAAGACAATGAGTCACTTGTCGACGTTCCATTGACTTGTACATGTCACTTCTTTACACGTTTGTGATCATTCACATTGGTCATGTTTGTGAGTCCCGAGTCAAATGTACGATAGTGATTCCTCGTCCCTTGTGTCATTAATCTTTGTTAAACTAATTGACGTTCTAACAATTATTTTACAGGTCACTCCTATACTATCGTAATTGTTGTGCTGATTGTCTTAATAACACTGACCGTGTTGATTGCCATGTCGGTTGTGTTACTCGTGTACAGAAGGTAATGGTCGTTAGCCTTTATCATTAAATGTGATGTTGTGACTTTAAAGCTGCATTTTGAACGAAAGTTCAAACCTATGAGAAGGCAATACGTTACTTTAGAAAACTAAAATTGCACCTGGCAAGATGAAAAAGAAAATTTATTTTTACACGTTTCCTGCCGAAAGAAAAAATCCTACATTAATGTGTTGGATTTTCCCTTGGACCATCCAAAACTTCAAATGGTTGTAATTCAAAACACTGTTTAACTAGATTTGAGCAGCGCTATGTATGTGTAAATACATCACGTGTTTCATCGATACATGCGATGTTTCAAAACTAATCCAATAAATTTGCCGGTGTTACACAATTGTCACTAAATGGAAGGCCAAAGTAGTTCACATTGTTTTGTGACAATCGTTTTCGACAATAATTTGTAATGATTTTATAGACAATGATTAATATTTGACATGTATATTTTACATTAAATCTAAAAGATTGTCTGGAAGAAATGTTTAGCAAATGTTATTCCTTTTAAAAAATATTGCCTCGTATCTCTGAAAATGATATGTTTGAACTACTTTCATTCTAGCAACAGACTTTCCACATTCGTTACTAGTTAGATCAGCTATTGTTTATTGCTTCCAAATTCTCGTATGTGGATTTGTATGTTTTATAGATTACATAGATGTGACAACATAAAAAACACTGGATTAAGCAAGAGGGATTTTGACAGAGTACAAGATTACCTTTGCAGAATAAGCAAGATTGAATGATACGATTAAAAACATGTTATCATGTCATATAGAAAAAGTCTGACTATGTTTTCTGACTGCAGAACAAACAAAATTGAAAAATGAGAATTTTAGCATACGTATCTTTGTTTCCTGTTGCTTCTTATTTTGTTTCTATTTTCTTCCAGACATTCAAATAGAGCACATACTCAACAAATTGAAGATACAAATGCGACCGAGGATAGAGATGAAGTTTATGCTGAACCAAGTAAGATATGAAACGCATTTATTTCAAAATATCTACTGCAATACTTGAAAGGAATGTTTGGCTTTGAGTTATGTTGCAAAATTGAGGTTACAAACCAGTGGCATGTGTTAGCATTAAAACTTTTGAATAAGGCTGAATTTTAAGCAATATATACGACACATTTTAGAGCTGTTCAAAATCATTTTTTGAATGTCTCTTTTATAGAAATATTTCAAAAGTAAATGAATGACACGAATTCCTTTTCAGATTTAATTTGACTCATATAAGAGTTTAATTATGTTTCGCTGTATTAGTCATAAGAAATTGATGACGTCTACCTTCTTCAAAGCAAATGATGAAATTGCCAAAGTAATCAATATATTAATCACTTTGGTAATGACATGTTAAACACACTCTCATCACCATTGTCGCTGTATGTATTCCGGCAATAAATTATTGAAACTTATGTTCCCTTTAACAATTAGTTGTTATAATACATATTGAAGAGACAACTGTTCAGAGATATGTATATATATATATTGAGTTTTAACAATAATCATTATTGAGGCCCGAGGATCCCACAATGAAAGGAAAACATCTTCAATGTATCAGTTTTTTGTAACAGATTATGAACTCTTGTGCCATAGATATTCCGGATGTAGCACAGTATCTTCCCCATAAATAGAAAGGTCTTCACTTCAAATCTGATATTCAGAAGGAACCTTTGGAGACAGAATATTTGTCTGTGGAATCTGATGCAACAGCTCATGAATGATCCACAGAAATAAATCAAACTGGCAAGATGGTCATGAGATTCTCAATGTGCCGGATGAATCCGTAGCAATTTACGTACACTAGAGACTGATATCAGGTGCCTTTATCGCCCTGTCCATGAGAATTTATATGATTCTGTTAGCAGAACATTTACTTGGTTTTGATTTGGTATAGCTTCATGATTGTAACGTTAAGTTTGACATGAAAGTAGTCGTAAAGGGCGTCAAGATTCAAAATGTAAAATCAAAACAAGTTTGGCGTTATGCAAATATATTATCGCTGATAATTAACTTCATCATATAATTTTATAAACCCAAATGTGTACGAGAATATGGTGTTTGTATATGTTTTACACACATAGCTCCTTATTAACATCAAAGAGATCAAGAACCATTCGATTATTTGGTTGTACTTACCCTTTCGAATGTTCTTCCATTTTTTAAATTTGCTATAGTTTCTTTTCCTACATTCAAATTTTAATTTCTATGGCAGTATTTCATTTAAAAAAAATTAGACAACCGTATCTTACATACTAAACATTTAACTGATTATTTTGCACATCGTAATCAGTAGTATCGTTTGTGTTGATGCCCTTTAATGACATGCATGATTGTAAGTGTTGGGCGAAATATATCGAATGCTTTATGGTATACCATAGGATGGTAAGGACCTTGTAGAAGAGAACTGTTAATGACAAACCCTTTCAGGGTAAAATAAGAGGTAGTTGTCTGGAAATTAGATAACTTGCTTGTTTGTTTGTTTTTCGCGGGTTTTAAATGTATCTTGTAAATGTTAAGAATGTAACTCAGTATGATGAAACCGTACCGAATATACATTGTGACCATATTTATTTGCGAGCGAGATAAGTAATGTTACGTACACAACCTGCTCTTTTAAATTAAAAACAGCTATCAGCTATCCCAGATGAGCATTCCAGAAGAAAAGAGCTAAAGAACCCACATTGTATAAAGACTATAACCAACGGGTGATATGGAAAAAAAATCAGTCTATACTTCAACAACGAAGTTTATTTGTAAGTGAAGAAGAAAAGGGGATATTAAAGTAAAAACAGAAAACAATTAAAAAGAAGACAATTTTACGAAATTGTGATTCTTCAGTAGTAGATATACCATAATAATCAATCTATTGAATCACATTAGTAGCCTAGAAATGATTTTATTTTATCAGAGCATGTCTAACAACATCCAGTTTATTGATGTGAATAAGGTGTAGAACTGTGTCAGTCGAATGGTGCAGTATGATTGATATTTTCAATTTAATAAATGTACTTTGTAATTGTTTTCATTCAATATTTGGAGAATACATCAAAAGCTATACCCTGCATGGATATCAAAATTAACGTTAGCAAGTATATTACCTATAATATTGTATTTCTAGTGACCATCATATGTAATAATTTGGCTAAAATTACTTTTGTCAGTGAGTTATGTACATATGAGAAATAAATTGAATTGAAAAATGTTTACGTGAGTAAATTAGGGCGAAACAGAAGAAGATGCACGAGACGTTGAAAGTATACATAATAAAGTAAACTTGAAGGTAAAAACAGACATTTAGGTAATATTTACAAACCACTGAACTATTGTATTCAATGTTAAAATATTAAAGTAATATATGCACGTTTGTGATATCGATTGGGTCACGGATCAAGGAACTTGGAGCGGGTGTGGCCATAGGGTCGATGAAGCACACTCTCATGAATGGCGGAGATGTGGGGATCCTCACCGAGCAAAAAAAAAAAGGGGGTTTTGTTTTTAGACTGCAAGTTAGGTGTTAACGCAAAGTTGTGCTACTAACGATTTATATGTGAGGTCGAATTGTGGGAGGGATTGGAAAGATTTAATTTGTCGTCTTTACATTTTATGGAATATTTTATAAAATCTCTTAAACTGACAATCTAGAGATTTTACAGAGTTATCACTTTCTATATGCTGTAGTCAAAAATACTATTCATTAAGACTTATACCACGCTTTGTTTGTAAAAGCCTTCGTGATAAAATGATATTAGTCCTTTCAATTAGTCAGACAGTCAAATCTCTAACACACATAAAATGGGTTCATATACTGGGAATCACATGACACGAAAGAGCCAATCCTAGTACAAAGAACCAACAATACCAAAGCCTTCGATGATGAAACTGTGAGGTAAATTAGATATTAGTTTCGGCTTAAGACATGCATAGAAATAATAAGAAATGGCTTAGAGTTTGGAATATTTAAATTTTCTGAAACCTTTGAGAGATAAAAGGTTAGTTTATTGTGATTCTGACACTCTTATGTGGATTCTGACACTCCTGTGTGGATTAATGAAACAGACAGAAAAAAATCTATGTTAAATGATGTTATGACTTGAGGTCGACGTATAGTTTAACTGGGATTGTCAATTGGTACTCCACACAATTCATTACCACCGAATAGTTGTTCAATGGAATTGAATATCAACTTTCAATACATTGATTGCTTTTAAACAAGATTTGATATCATTTGTTTTGGATGGGGCGGGGGAGGGGGGCTGATGTTGAGGGAGCATTAGATGGTGTTTCGTCTCAGCAGAATACAACAAAATTGTATGCCAGATTGTGTGACGTCACAGCTTTCTCTTTTTTGACGTTCGATTGAGAGCCGACAGTAGACAAAATATGGGTAGTAAATCCACAAAAACAGCACAGTAATGATTAGAACTAGTTACGGAAACAACCTACGTGGAAAATATGGTGTCTGGCATCATATTTTTTCGCAATATAATTGCCGAATCAGCAACATAAACAGTCGATTACTCATCTATCGATATAAATGCTACTTACCATTTTAGTGTCACACACGTAAATGCATCACATAGAGTAGGAGAGAATTAATGTCAATCATTTTTTGAAATTGTCCAACTCATTCCTCCTTTTTCCGTGTGATTGAATGCTATTATGAATTACTTTCCGGCAACCAAATATTTGATCTTCATTTGGTGATAAAATCTAGAAGGCTGTCTGCGGTATGATAACTCTTTTTTTTTTAAGAATCCTCAAAAACTTTGATAAAAATTTGACAATCAAACCTAACCCTCATTCTAATTATATGTCAAATTTATAAAGTAATATCCACAATGTAGTTAATTGGTGGGCATGAATTGATAAAATGAAATATGAGACAATTATCTACAACTCTTTATTACCGACGAATTAATTACCGATTAATTACCGAATTAATAACCGAATTAATTACGAATTAATTACGAATTAATTACATCACATTATTTCATCAAAATGATGTAAACAGATTGCGTCTCTCTCTAGCTGACCCTTCAGTCCACCTCCCGAACTATTTTTTTTCTACTGTCATTGATGGTGAAGAGTTCAACTAACCGGACCAGCATCTTCTCTTATGCGTTGTGTTTGCAGTGGTAACTTTTGTAACAGTACGGTGATGCCTTATGTCGTTACGTAATACCTGTCAGTAATGCTTCCACCGAGCGGGGATATTCCAGTACGTCATTATCCTGCTCCAGAGACTCATATGCCTAAAAATAGCATGGTATGAAAAAGAACGGGACGGTGTATGCGTCAGTGCCGTTTGTTCTAGGATTGGAGGAATCGAGAGACTTGGGGGAGAACCAACGAGGAAGTTGACCACAGCCAACAGTTCCGGTATAGCCTGTAGTTGCGGATATTCTGCACGGTGACAATGTATTGTCACGGAAATGACTCTCTCTCTCTATTGGTAAAACCGCAGTTACTCGGAGAAAGATACTTTTCCCGCTAAACTGCTATTAGAAACACTATTAACGCACTAACTGTCGTCTGCACACATATTGGTCGTGCACAGGGAAAAGTGTATAGCCTGACCGTAACGTATTAAAACGGACCTGTAATTGAAGTTCTCAGGACATTACTGTTCATTGTGTGATTCTTTTACAATCTGCAAGAGTGGATTGTTGCAGTGTTTTCGCACAGGAAAGCAGAAGGTTTGCTAAGGAGCTATACAACAAGACCTTGTTACGTCAGGTAATGTCTAAACGATATGTTAATTCTGCATTCTTCGCAGCTACTTACGCAAACGTATACTTGTAACTAAGGACTGTTAATACCAGCCTAACTTAATACTGTAGCTGGTGCAGCCTAGTTGTATGTCTAACCTACATTAAAATATAATGATTAACCGCCAGGTTATAGTCAATGAACACTAGAAATGCGCATGTGGCATTGCAGTGAATACTGACTTCTAATAATGGATCATGCACAGAAGAACGGTAGGCTACCTCAGTGAAAATTTCAAACTAGAAGCTCTATAGGGTGTTAGGAAAAACATATAGGCCTAGTGAGAATGTATGTATTGTTACTGTAACTAGAGTGGATAGCATCTTAGCCTAGGCTCACCAGACATTCCTGATTTCTAAGAAAGACACCGCAAAAAAATGGTCTCTGGAAATGCCCTGGGAATGTCTCTGAATTTGTGGAAAAGCCTGAATAATTATAATTTACCTGTTTGGCCTTCTGTTCATAAAAAGGCTTGAAAAAAAGATGTGAACAACAAAGGTAAAGTTCATTCATGTTGAGAGTTCCACCTCTTTACCAATCATCTACCAGAAGCTGAATAAAACTTTTCACAATGTTGTTCCATTAGAAAAACTGTACCACTGAACCTATCTCCTGACTGGGGGAGGGGGTCAATTTTTAATAATTAATAGCATCGTCTTAATCCTTCAATCCAACTGGTATTAGTGGACAAAATACATAGCTTAACACAAATTATAATTTATAGTAAATTTCATTGTCTAGTAGCATGGACACTTCGAAGTTCGGACACCTAAGCCTTAAAACACCTCAAAACTATATCTTCTGGTATAAATCACCTGAAAATATACTTGATATGGTGGGAGAAGTGTGTTATATTACGATACACGGCCAAACTTTCTTTCCTGCAAACTGTTTTCACGTTGTATTCCAAGAAGATTCTTCATGATTGTGGAACTGGTATTTCTTTGCTAGAGTATTGCGACGTTCGGACACCCAGCCCACAGTGTGGAGCTGGTGATAAAATTGGTGGCGCAGTTGCTCTTTCAGTAATTATAACAGACTTCATTCTCCGTCATTTTATTGACAAATATGTAAATACTTACTTGCACGGGTCATTTTGGAGAGAAAATAACTGTAGCTTTGTAGTTTTTCGTGAAATTGGCTGTTGCTGTAGGTTGTCATGGAGAAATCATGTATTTCTTAGGGGTGTCCGAAGTTCGCAGTGTTCCAAACTTGGCAATACTGACTATAATTATACAAATTTATGTTAGTTGTTGGTCTTGCTTGCTTTCTCAAAAGCTGTTTAAACTCAAGTCACTTTTTCAGGTACAGAACGTGAAATTTGAGGAAGAAACAGAGCCTACCAAATGCAAGGCGTTTGAACTATGAATAAAATGTACAGTATTAAATAAGGAGTCAACAAGTATCACAGTGTATAGGTAATTTCACCTATTGTGGAAAAGAAAAATTACCCAGGTCCAATAACTGGACTTTCAAGCCCAGTGGCGTAGCCAGGATTTTCAAAGTTGTAGGCACGACTATCTGAGCAGAGCGCCACCATCGGTTGGCGCGGAGCGTACAAGAAAATGGGGGGTTTGTGTTGGTTTAACAAACCCCCCAGATGGTCGGTAACGGCCATTCCCGAGTGTTCATTCTGGTTCCCTGGCCTCTTGCTAACTTGAGACACCTCATTCAATATCATTTTAAACCCAAAAGTCTGTTAATCAACGATAGGCTTATTTGACTGTGGAATGTTTTTCAACTGAAATATTATCTGCGTAAACAGGTTCTTAACTAGATGTTAAGAAACTGACAAGATCGGATCCTAGTCTTTTTCGGCAGGTAGAGTATTGAATGAAACGGCACGCGATAGAAATGACAGCCTACAGATGACAGAAGAATAGGTCACCTAATTTAGCCATATTCTTGCTACGTTCATTTCAATAGTTTTTCCTGTCTAGACTCTTAAACTCGTCCAGCAAGCTTATGGATTTGAATTATGGGTGTTTTTAAGAAAAAGATAACAAAAAAAGTGTAGGCCCGGGCCTACAGTGCTACATACTGGCTACGCCCTGTAGGCCCGGGCCTACAGTGCTACATACTGGCTACGCCCCTGAAGGCAATAACCGTATTAACTCAAATTGTCAGCAAGTCTTCTTTGTTTAAATTTTACCAAAAAGCATGCAGTGTTTAGAATAGAAAAGTTTTTACTCTATTTGTACTATCAGTTACCAGTTAACAATCTTTAAGTAATTTGTGTAGAGTAAATATATACAAGGTTGGCAACTATTGTAATGGTACGGGTGATGCCTCATATCATTGTGTAATATATTGTACCTTTCATCAAAGCATCCACTGAGTTGGGACTTATATCCCATTACGTCATTATCCTGCCCCAGAGACTCATATGCCTAAAAATAACATGGCAGGAAAACAAAACGACTATGCATAGCATACCATGTGTATACTGTAGGCTTGGCGGAATCATGAGACATGGGGAAAAGTCTGTATTATAAAACATAATCAAATGTATAATTAATAGAGCCATGTCTTTGTCAAATAGTTCAAAGTATTTATGGTTTGAAGTCTTCTTTCCTAAGGGATGTACTGTATATTGTGATGTTGCACTGGGGATAGCAGGGACTTAAGAGGGACTTTAGAGCTTCAGAAAAGATTAAAGCAGTATGGTGAACATTCATGATTCATGTATTATTGAATGCTATTAAATAGATACGCAGTCTTTTTCATTTTCATAATTTATAGAGTACATAACATGCGTGAGAGGAAGCAGGAAGTAAAGACTGTTTACATTATTGTCTGCATCTTTCCTTCTTTCCGTTCGAATTCTTTGATATAAAGTTTATGCTTTATTCCTATATATAGCTCTTGCTTGATTGTGATGTTGTCTTTTAAGACATATACTTGACTAGACAAGCAGTACAGTTTACCAGTATCTACCTGTGATGAAACCTTCCCCATTTGGTTAACTTTCAGTACGAGTTACACTAACAGTTTGTCGATCAGGTAACCAGACCTATACGAGACATGCCATAACACTTCAGCAATTTTAAATTGCCTGCCATAAGAGTATTGTAGTAAACTCCAGTGCAATTTGCACTAATATGGTAGTAAGTAGGCTCAATGAGAAGGGGATGGGTGTAAGGGATACAGTCCATGGCCCAGGGTTAATTAGTGGGTCCAAGGAAGTATGTATTGAAGAAGAATAATGTAGTCTTTGTTTAAAATATGAAGACATGAAATATTTGGTGCCTAATAAAAACTGTTCCTGTGGTCTGACCTGGCTTTCTATGTCACACCGGGCAGTCATAGTCATACTCAGTGGGATTAGAATCAAGCCGGACTGGCTCTATCTTCAAGTAAACTTATCCTGGATCCCAATTATACTAGGAACATCTTTTGCAATTAGTTTATACATACATTTTGTCAAATCTGGCAAACGTTTAGTTTAAAATTAAATCGCAATTGGGCAGATGTGCTAAAGTCACACAGACTAGCTTTTCCACGTTAGAGTTAATGTAAATCAGCAATTAAAGAGTTGAAAATCTTATATAGAGTTGAAAAGAAGCTCGACTTCTGAGTCAAGCTTGTTTCTAACATTGCCATGGGATTTTAGAATAAATTAGTTTCAACAAATGCATCAAAAACAACTGAAAAGGTAGCTTTAAAATACATTTTTTATTTTTTGGGATGAACTTTATTCACAAGATCACAGAAGTCATTAATTCCATCAGACTTTGATTGAGAAGAATTACTATGTCTGCAGTGGAAATGTGGAGGGGTGTTGTTTAAATTATGGTATGTGGATTTGAAGATGAAAAAAGTCATTGGAGTCCTCTATGAGTTCAGTGGAGGTCAAAGGTCATTTGAGGTTGATAGTCTAAGTGAAATTTTAAAAACTTTGTGAACACAGTAACTAAACAATAAAGCTTTGATTTATTCAATACTCAGTAAGTGAATCCACTTTGTTGATTGTGAGAACTGTGCTGTTTTCAGTGGAGGTCAAAGATAAGTTGAGGTCAACAGAGGTCAAAGTCTAAATGCGTTGTAACGCAAAAAGGACGACTTGGATTACTTTGAACACACATAATATTTTGATCCACCTTATAAAATGAAATACCCCTATGGTTTTCTGTGGAGACGGAAGGTCAGTTGAGGTCAACAGAGGTCATAGTCTTAAACACTTGTGAGCACAATCACTCAAGAAATGAAACTTGGATGCACTGTGTTAAATGTGGATCTATGCTATGGAGTGCAAGAACACTATTGTTTTTGTTGTTTGGTGGAGGTCAAAGTTCAATGAGGTCAACTGTGTCATGACATCAAAGTTTGAAAACCGCGTAACAATATCACTAAAGTGAAACTTAAATGAACTTCAGACGTGGAAGTGTAATCAGTACCTCTCTGGTAGCTTTCTGGTTAGTAAGAGCACCAACAGGGACATCAATTCTAGTTTACCATAATTCTTTCATCATGAGGTTTAAATTGGAATTCCTTGAATAGCAGTATAACACATTCCTCCACATGGGCCCTCAACTTTTACAGTAGGTACTGTACAGTATTTACTCGAAACCATCTAAGTTGCAAACATTGCACCAGTGAAGCAATTAGTTGAAACAAGTTTTTCCATTTTTATTCCACAGTTGAAATTTTTGGAAGAAAAGTATTGAACCAATTGTAGAGGATGTCACCTTCCAGGATTCTTCTGGTTATATTTCTTACTCAATCTGGTCTCGTAAAAGGTATGACTACTCACTACCTCAAGTTATTAACTATCAACTGAATGCATCTCTTGGAAGAAAAATGTTCCACTCTTGTGATGCATGAATTAACAAACATAAACTTCATGGTCCATGAATTAAAAAATCATCGAACAAGATTACTCATGTTAGCTCATGTTTCCCAGTAATGAATGAATCAAGCTCTATAGGCCTTAGTATTCAAGGTAAAATCATTTTGCCACAGATATATGCTGAATATAGTGGAAAAAAAGTGATCATTTATACTGAAACTTTCACATGCATTTGACTTTGCCACCCAAAGCCCTTCCCTCACTGATAAAATGCAATTATTTAAAACAATACATATCCTTGCTGCTTCTCCAAAGTTATGAATATTAATTCAGAGTGACTGAGACTGTTTGTATGCTTAAAGGCATTGAAGACTCGCCCCAAACCGTGTGCCGACCTGTTAAAAAGTTAACTTTCCGTTGTCTTTAGCTGGACCAGAGCTGTCCATTGCTGTATCGTTTGTACAATATGCTGTGGGTATTGACAGCCGCTGTATGTACTGACTGTACACTAGTGTCTAATTACCGACGGTAGCAAGATGTGTGTGTATTTTCTGGGATCGATGGTGGTGTCTAACACTTCTGTTACACCTCATACCCTTTAAACAATACTATACTGTAGCCTACTCCAGTGAAATGTAGGTATTTAAGGATTTGATCAAGTCGATTTGACCATCTAAAGTACTGTAGTTGACAGTTTTTTTCAGGAAATGGAACAATTTATGCCCAAAATACAATGATATTTATGTTTTTTTTCTTCTGAAATTAATAAGTAATGTAAACAACTCTCCCAACACCCCCCCCCCCCTCTTCCCCGAAAGAAAAAATAGAAAGATAGCTGTCAGGATATCTAATTATCATATAGTTTTGCTTCTGTCTTCTGCACACACTGTTTGTATACTGACTTCCAAAGTTGTTTTCAGAATGGTTTCAGTTACAGAAACCAAGTAAGTTGGACGTCCATTATCAGAAGATTAAGAATATAAATTTATCAAATCTTACACAGGCACCAACCAGTGTGCAGTGTGTTTTCCATTCTCCGTGTTGGCTGTATGACGTTAAACTAGGGAGACAAGTTTAACCATCAACAGAACCAACATTCTTTTTGTAGCAAGGAAAAGGAATTGGAAAGGCCTGCATTGTATGTAGCAATATAGTTCACCCCTCTTTTGGTTGGATGAAATGACTATGTATCTCAGTCATTTATTTCAGGGAAACTCAAAGTTACTTTACGAAACAGCTTTGCCTTCAACGCTAATGCTGCTGAACATGAATTCTTTACGTGTCACATCAGTGAAACAGACAAGACAGACTGGACGGTTACTTCAAGAAGAGTAGTCAATACCAGAAGTAATGCTGGTAATAATCCACGTCCATATGTTCCTACTGGATCTGATGGTGTTTACCAGATATACCTGAGTACCAATTTTAATGGAGCTTTTGGTGTGTTTGCTTGTGATATTTCTGGCACTGGCAGGGAGCTGACATCCATCCAGACTATATTACTGAGGTCAGATGGTGAGTCAATGAATACCCATGCAAATTTATGATACTATAATACAAAAGAACGTTACTAGTGAAATTGCTGCATATCAGCAAGGGACTGCACTATGTTAAAATGGTTCAACAGACTTGAAATCTGATCCTCAATTAATGCATAAATATCTGCATTTTGCATGTTAATTGCCAATTTTATCTCACTCCCATGTAATGTATTGTACATGTGGATGAGATAATGTACAGTATGTCAGCTGTTGCTGCCGATCAGTGCAGCTCTATCGGTTTACCATGTACATAGCAATATTTGACATGAAAGTGCATGATGTGGAAAATGTATTTGTACTAAATTGTCTGGTTTGGATGATGCGAGAGCATGAGCAATTGTAAGATGTAAACATGTTGCAAATGCCTCCTGAGTCATAATGCTGGTAGACAGCAAACTTTGCTGTGTACTGTCCCTGACTGAGCATGCAATGTTGAGCCTCTGTGACTTATGACATACTAGTGTAGTAGGAGTATAACTGACTGCTTGTACTTTTGATATGCAAATTAAGTGTTCAGTGGCATGCGTAGCTGGTAATCAGGTGTTTCTTTATCATGCAAGACATAAAAGCTATGAGCCATTATGTATGATTAAAGTTCATGACTTTTGACCTTAAGCAAGTATGGTTTCTAACGCTTTGCCCTATGTGTCATGTATATATGATCCCATGCAGTCAACAAACACAAGTGATCTATTTAAGTTATAATGGAAACTAAATATTGACCGGTTGTGTACTGGTGTTATTCTTCTATGATTTTGCTTACTGTATTATAAAGCCATGTGAAAGTGACAAAATGGTCAAGGTCAACTGTTAAATTTATAACAACAAAAAGGACATTTAGACCATATCAAAATGAAAACATCCTGGAAGCCTGAAAGGCCATGTCCAAATTGCAAGCTTCAAAATGTAATTCAACATTGCACTAGTAAGCCCAAGGTCAAAGTTCAATGAAGGTCAACAGGTCAAATTTTGCACTAACCAAATTTGCAGAAAATATATTGCAAGTTTGTCTTATTAAATGTTAATTTGATGTTTCTGTGGCTGAAGTTGAAAGCTTAACAAAATTACTGGGAATTTAAAAGGAATTAAATCGTGGGTCATTGCAATGAATTAGTTGAAAACAATTAATATTCTAAATTTGTACTAATAGTCACAAAAATATTTCATTGAATTTTCAGCAATATTTCATTTAGCTAAGACTAGTATGTGGTTGGAGTGGTGAGGTGAAATGTGTTTTTTTTTTAAATTTTTTTTTTTTTAACGTGACACAATTTCATGTAAACTTGATAAAGCAATTTTATAATTTCATAAAATATTTTCCAACAGCAAATATATTTCCAAATGACATGTTACTTACAAGGACTGTTAATAATGGTGATGAAAGAATAGTTTTAAGGATGTATGAGGTGACCAGTAGGTACAACGCAGTGTATTGGAGAAAAGACGGGGGTGCTTCCTTTAACTATGGTTCTCTTACTCTGAATGTACCTCAAGGTGGAGGAAGAATTAGTTTATCAGATGCTGGAATTTATGAGTGTTATCACAATACTCGACGTAACGACGCTGTACAAGGACTTCAGCGGATCATTGTTCGAGGTAACAAACATTTTCTATCAATCAAAAATGTATCCTAATCATTTAAGGAGTTTTTGCAATATAAGCATTTCCAAAGTTTCAGTTCAACAGATTAATTATATGAGTATCATTGATCATCATGTGGCTTGTACTAACTTTTCTGAGAACAACTGTTTCACAGTAAAGTTTTTCAAATGAAAAGTTAAATTCAAATGAGGGACTGTCAGAATGATGCTTTACCTTTGCCTTAAAAGTACTATACTATGAATAGTTTGATATTTATCCTTGGATATAAACTACACATTTGACATGTATCAGTAGGGCAGGTAACAACTGTGACATAATGTGAATTGGACTTAAATCCAGGGAGCTTTTGATCGTAATTCATGCTTGGACAAATTCTTTACAATTATCAGTGACATCTCAAATTAATCACATGATATTAAGTGAAGTCACTTATTGTCAGTTCAATAAAGTCATAATGATATTTGTAGGCAATTTTCAATGGTCTTCACACTTTTATTAGTTTCCTGTGTGTTGTTTCCCTACAATAATGTGCCAATTCCTTCGTCAGAAGAGTCGAGTTGAATCAATCTAAATTGAACCCTTCACATTTCTTGTCGAATATTATTTTTTTCACTTGACTCAATTCTAGTAGAGTAGAGCAGAGTCTTACATTCACTGAGTAATGTTAAGTCTTCCAGTTGGCTTGAGTCAGTTATTTCAGACAGTTATTAGGAAGATTGCATTCTCATCCCTTTTTCATCATAGCAAAGCACTGATGGAATAGCATTTGTTGTCTTGTATTATCCAAAACATTACTCAGCATCGCCACCCACCTTACACTATGTATTTATAAGACTAAAGTGGTCATTTCCTCTATTAGTACCTGTACTGAATGCCCTCCGTAGTTTTCCTTATCTACGTACAGTAGGCTTGTAATCCATGTTATTCTAGTTTGGTGTTCTCTCCCTTTAGCTTGCCCTGCAGATCACTGGGGTCCTCCAGATTGCTTTGGCATCTGTGAAAATTGTTACAATGGAGGAGTCTGTGATGACACAACTGGAGAGTGCATCTGCCCTGTTGGATTTAACGGTTCAAACTGTCTCTCATGTAAGAGCACTTAAATTGTGTCTTTGGAGAATTCTACAGCCCATCAACAAATGCAATGTATTACTATCAAACCCTTAACAAAACTTTAAATAGTTTTAGTCAAAAGAAATAAATGTAGAAACCTTATTTATGGATTGTGTCTTCTTTGTTGGCTGTTTAGCCAAAGGTAGAGATACAACAGCAGCAGGTTCCCAGATAACCAGAAAATTCTTACCTGATCTGTTTATAACTTTTTCGGAGAGTCATATGTGAATTAAGAGACAATGCTACTCAACCCAAAAATTATATTAATTCAATAGGAAATATTCACTTTTGGTTCTTAGCAAAACTAATAGAAGTTAATCAATTTTAAAAAGAAATCTTACAAAACTTGTGTTATTTCAGACAAAAATTGTGATGTAAGTCAAAAATTAAAATATGTGTCCGTGAGGGACAGAATGTGCAAATAAAGATTATATAATGTATGAGATAGGTGGATCGAGTTCTTATTTTATATTTACATTCACAATTTTCAATTATATACACTATAAATTCAGTGCCAAAAAGATTTGAGAAAAATCATAAATTAGTTGCAAATTTAGGACATGAAATTAAGTTTTCAGATGGAGAAATTGCTTGAAATACAGTTGTGAAATTTTTCAAATTATTAACACGTCATAAATTAACATATAAAAATATGAGCATTTTGAAATATTTCCAAGGGACTGAAGTTTTGTACAGGGGATGGAATTTCTGCGCCAAAGATAGAATTTAGAACAGCCATTTTATAAGTAATTTCACCAAGGATCCGAATTGCCAGGTGACCTGTGCACCTGAGACTTTCCAAATTGTTTCATTTACACAATTATTTGGACTCCAAGGGCCTATATTTAGCTGCATGGAAACTGTCCAAGCTTGGTTCTGACAAAGAGGATTTTCTGATCTGTCTTTTCTGGAGTTTGACCATATTGCACTATTCCTTAGCTTCACATCCACATGAAGAGATGCACAACTGACCACTGCTGGCACTCACCAAGTAAACATTCTGTAAAATGACCAATAGCCTTATCTAAAAAAAGAATTGTTGACTTCCCCTTCAAGGACTAAAGAAACTTACAATTACAGATGATTATTTAGTCATGATGGTATATATCATTAGACTTAGCATCAGGGATACTGTGCATTACAACTTTGCTATTTCATTTAAGTCAGAGTAAAAAAGCAATGTCAGAGTATTGTCATGCTATGTTAAACTTCAAACATATAGAGGTGGTAATGAGAGCACATGAAAGTTCCCTTACTAAATTCTGTTTTCTGTGTATCATTTAATGTATATATTCCATTTCCAGCTTGTGATCCATTGGGTAGATTTGGATTCAACTGTGAGTTTCAATGTACCGAAGATCAAGAGTTTGGTTCCGCCTGCAGAGATTACATGTTTTGTTTACCAGATCCATTTGGCTGTAGGTGTGCCTCTGGATTCAAAGGCCTCGACTGCAGAACAGGTAGGTTTCTTAATTCATCAAGCAATGAAAGCACGGCTTGGAATCTTACATAAATAGGACAGAATAAACAAAAAAAAAGTGTCCCCATGATAACAGATCACCCAGCCGTGCTAGGAAGAAATAAAGTTACACGATCGTTTGCGACCAGTTATCTGATCTGCGCAGAGACGTGACACTCAAGTAACAACATGCTGTAGGTTATCACATACTGTATACCATATATATATAAATATACACATAGGTATGAGTTGTACATATGTTGTTTAAAAAAGAATGGCTTTTTAGGTGTGTAGTAAGCTTCACAATGCAGTTTAAAAATAAAATTTACAAATATTTATATATTAATCATGACGTATAACCATGGTTTATAACAGATGCTTACTATTGGCCTGTAAAGTGAGTCTTTGGCAAATTGCTTTACTAAATTGACAACATAACTCAAGCCCTTTAAGATTTAACTAATGGCACTGTGTTTACACAGGTTTATTATTTATATTGTATGAAGTAAATGTAAACTTACAATGCATGTTTTTTAAGCATAATATATGTGTGTATTCTAGAAATTATCTCTTAAAAGGGTGTGAAGACTCGCGCACCGGTAATCTGACCTAGTTTCGAATGAGGTGTAACAGAAGTGTTAGACAACACCATCGATCCCAGAAAATACACACAAAGCTTGCTACCATCGGTAATTAGACACTAGTGTACAGTCAATACATACAGCTAAGGTCAATACCCACAACACAGTGTACATAGCAGGGTGGACATCTCAAGTCTAGATAAAAGATAACAAGGTATCACATTTCATACTGTCTGCATTTTGTAGCGACAAGAAAACGTCATTTGCAAGCAACCGAAAGTTAACTTTTTCAGAGCGTGGCACACGGTTTGGGGCGAGTCTTCAATGCCTTTAATTGCTCTACTGAGATTATCAGCTGATTTCATTTATATATATATCGTAACCTTTTTATATGTTTCAGGTTGTCCTTGGCGTACATTTGGTGCTAACTGTTTACAGAATTGTCATTGTGGTAGTGGTGGTTGCAATAGAATCACAGGTGTTTGCACCAATAATAATGGCAGATGTCAGACAGGATACTCTGGAACAAACTGTCAAAGTAGGTTCCATTCACAGTGGAAGGCTTATCAAACGACCAATGTAAAGAAAGGAGAATCTTTGTAAATCACAAAAGAATATGATAATTTCCCAAGTTACCCAGTAATGTTTGTTTTTATTTCTTAAAAACGTTCTCTTCAAATATGTCAAGTTTCACATTTCTTTCTTTCTATACAAATATGCTGTTACTGTAGAGTGATAGGTTTATAATCTTTTATACTATATATTAATATTGAATACCTTTAAACTTTTCATTAATTAGCATCAGAAGAGATGGAGGAAGGGTGAGATATTCAATTGAACAAGATCATATTCAGTATCATAGTATACACATATACATATATTTATATAGTGAAAACATAGGTCATGTGGTCTCCAAAGAAGGTGAATTACAAACCATGTACTAAGACAGGGGCATAGTCAGTTGACTTGAGGAGTACGTAATATGATTATTTTTATTTTAAACTTTGTGCTTCCCTGAAACCTTCCTCAGCAAAACCATAAGAGTAAATGGTTACCAATTATATACCAGAAATAAATATTGTCAGTAAATTATACAACAATCACACCTTCCATTATTGACAATTTTCTTTCTGTAATTTTGTTTGGATATATGTTAACCGAAAATTTCAAATGGTTTGTATAATATCATTGAAACAGCGAAACCTGCACCGGACTTTGATATATATCTAAACATATTATAAAGAAAATCCATGTTTAATCCAAAGAAAATAAAGATAGGGGAATGTCAAATTTGACAAATAAGGAATACTGTATTAGAAAACATATTGGAATTTTCGGTCCAACTGGGACTTGGCAGTGGAAAGTCCGTCTTTTCATTGCCAAGTATTGCTGAAGAAAAAATATAATATATTCTCAAATACAGTACTCCTTTTCATTTGGAGTACACAGGGATTTTTTGAATATGTATGTATATCTATTTATATATTAAACAATATCTGATAATTTGGTCTTTGTTTATTAATTTGTTTTTAATTGATGAATATTATTTGAGAACTAAGATCCAATCATCACATACCGGTTTTATTTTACATGAGTTTACACATGTCAAGTTTGACACTTACAAGAAAAACAGAGATGTCAAAGTTTTTGATCCAATTCTGCATTCATTACCAACATTAACAAAACAATATCTGCCCTTACAGCATAAATCATTTAATTTTTATATTATAAATGTCTTTGACATAAGTGTCACAACATCTTATACTGTAAATGTTCCTTGAAGGATGTCTATCCAAAAATGAGACCAAATTAAGTAAGAAGATTATCAAATTATCAATTAGACATACCCATTTAAGCAAACATCTCTCTCTGGTTTTCAGTTCCTGAACAATGTAAACAAGGTTACTATGGAATTCATTGTCTTTTGAAGTGTCATTGCAAGAATGATGCAGCTTGTAGAAAAATTTCAGGAAGGTGTAACAATAACCAATGTGCTCAAGGATTCGTCCAGCAAGATCCAAATGGAAATTGTCAAGGTATTGGATCAATATTACCATAAACATTATGTTGCTGTTTGCTTGTTCCCTTATGTTATATTCCAATTATCACTAGTATCGTTCATTGATCCAGTGGAATTAACGTTTGCTCCATTTTCACTTGAGTGGGCAAAGGGGAGGAGTATATTTGTATAGTTATTTTGCATGTCAAATTTTCAAGTTATATTGCATGTGTATTTGCCTGTCATTTTCATCTTTCTGCCTCCTGTACTTCCTCTTAAACTTAAATATGTTGGAATTTTCAGATTTGAACACATAAACAGTGATCATTTCCATGGTTCCACAATTCTCCAAAGCAACTAAAATGAGGATATCATGGAAGTTAAAATGTAAACAAAATGAGTAACAGAAAGCTGGAAATTGATTACAACAGCTACAGTTCAAGTGAAAGACCTAGGTTACAATTATTGATGGTTGCAGATGTATGTAGTTTTCTAATTGATTAACCTTGATTGTCAGATATGTGCAAACTCACTGTAAACATACTTTGCTCTCTGTTTTATACTCATACCCAGAATGTGCTACAGGATTTTATGGTGAAAACTGTGAACAGGAATGTCACTGCAATGACTGTCATAATGTCAACGGTACTTGTAATGGCCAATGCAAGACGCCATGGACTTCCTGGAACCCTAGATGTCAGACAGGTACAGTATTATTATTTATCATTAACTATATACAGTAATATTTAACACAAGTGTATTAGCCAAGGATCAACTCTTAGTAACAAAAGCCTAAAGCATAAAATAAAAATTATTATCGGATGTTGGGATCATTAATATTTGATACCAGAAAAAGTTGATATTGTGGACATTGCCCACACACTAGAAATGAAAACATATCTCCTGAACAAACAAACTGCAATAAAACTTAGCGGCTTACTGTGAATACAGAGTGTATATGGACAACGTTCATGATATAGTAGTAGGGTGTTAGGGAAGGAGGATGTAGCACAAAATGATGGATTAAGAAACATCCATAGCATTGGTGGTAAAAGTTATCTGTGGGGTGATCGCATCCCTCCCTCTACCATATTCCTCTTTCCATCCTTGATTATGGTAATAGGGTCAAGACAGAATCATGGAAATTGATTTTCTTTTCCTCATTTTTAGACAGTTCATGAGGTCACAACCTAATGCAGACAGAAGAAGATGTTTTGAACATAAGGGTGCTTCAGGGTTGATTTTGATCTGAATGACCATAATTATAGTCTGAAGCATGGTTTTATTTATCTTTATGTTAGAAACATCTTTACTAAAATTATAGAAAATGTGGTCACCTCACTTTCTTAGAACAAATAGCAGCTTATATTTCTTGTTTGACTTCTGTTTTGCCATGCAGGAATTGCTGACATACAAGTATCTAAAGTAAATCCTGGAGCAACAGCTGAAATCAACTGCACAGTAGAATCTCCAAATATCCTAGAATCTGTGACAGCTAGATTGTCTGTAACTGGAGCAAATCAAGGTGGAAGGTTTATTGGAAATCGAATAGAACTGTCATCTAAATCAATAGTACAATCATACAAGGTTTCCAATGTTATGAGTGGAGATGTTTTTAGTTGCTCTTTAGCCAATAGAGATAATTCTTTGGTGAATAGTGGGCGTCACTATAGACAGAAAGAAGCAGACCTCTTTGGTAAGTTCATAACATAAGCTTCTATGATCAGAATGATGAACTTTCTTAGTGTATACATATCAAATGGCTTATTTAAGCTGTCATCATTATGTCTAGTTTGGACATATTTAATTATTATTTTTGTCTTGCAATGAACATTGTCATTAAATGAACAAATCTAACAATCCAGCTATAAAATTTGTCTGTGTATAACAGTCCTAATACAGGTACTATTCTTTGGTGTTATATAACTTGACTGAGTTACTTAACCACGCTAATTCAGGGACCCCTTAGACCATCCCAAACAACAAAGGGTGGACAAGGTGTACCCTAACAATAAACAAATAAGCTGTCACTAGTTCCAATTTATTGTTTTGGAATCTATAATTACCATTGGAGATTTTGCATAAAAAAAATTTAACTTTGATACACAGTTAGTCATTATTGTGTTTGACATGTGAATATTTGTGATCCCAGGTATGGGTTGAAACTCATTTTTGGTTACACCGCTATAAACGAAGTTATCCCTGAATCCTTCCCTTGCTGTAAAGTGTGGATAAGGGGCACGCACCCTTAATAAAAAATTGGTAAAGGTTCTTAAGTTGTGTTCAAAGCTAAGATTAAAGACACAAAGGATATTTCATAAAAATATGTGGATTTTGTCACAGATTGACATAGATTTGTTAGTTTACATCTTTTGTCAAACGTTACTAGATGTTCCCCCTTAAGAAAGGGCGGAAATTACCTCTAAACACGGTGTCACAAATTCCTGTGACAACCTGTGGCCAGAAAACCATTGTGTGAAAACACAGGGTGTTATATGACACATATCGTCCAAGTTATCTATGTATTCTATCATTAACAGGTTAGATTGTCGCGGTTCTGCCACATGTAGAAACTCACATTTCTTCACTTTGTGAAGTATGTTCACATGTTTTAAGCACACATGAAAACAAGTGACTTTATATTTGAAATTGATACCAGGAATATACATACATGTGTTTTATCTGTTGTGTTTAACCTGTGATCACATGTGAATATAGTGTATTTTCGTAAGGGCATGTAGTGATTTCTGATATTTCACTTCTCAAATAATGTAGTATTTCATTTGTTTGTCACAAGAGTATGTACATCCGTACTAAATTGACCAGCAGATTGGGTATAACTTCACTATGGCCCTGAAAGATGAATTTAGTAACCACTGCCATTAAACAGTAACTAATCCCATCACATGTTTTACAACTGTTATGTGATCTGCTGTAACTATAAATACTTCCATTATAGTATCCGAACGCCAACATGTTTTGCAGACAGATAATTAGATAGATAGTTGAATATGTTACAGATACATGATTATGAAATAATAAAGACATGTGATATTTAATATAGATATTTTGCAGATAGTGACATGTAACGTTGAAGTTTGATGAAAAGAAAGAGGATCCCTCACATTTAACAATCCCTTGACTTTTATTTAAATGTTCTCTCCTCATCGCTTCTTTATGGGAATCTGAAAGAATCAAAGCATCATACTAGAAGTGCCCTGATTGGCTTGAATTGTGTAGTGAAAGGGTTTACATGTCATGAATATGAAAACAGTGCTTTGTCTCAATGGGTAACTACTATGCTGCCATATGTAAGAGTTCCATTGCTTAACCTGTTTAGAACCAGTTTGATGGCTTTTCAAAGTGACATGAATACAGAGGTTTAAAGTAAATCAATATGTTAGGATGCTTGAAATATTACAGCCCGTGGACTATTGCACTGATTGAGGTGAGTCAATTGAAGGTTTAATGCTCCAGCATTTTGTCATGATATTTTTAAGTGTGGGGGTCACTTGAAAAAAGTAGGGATATGCAAAAAATCTTTACAGAATTTTCAAATTTAATGAATATGTATGACCTTTTTCTAACAAAAGTCAAGGAAAACCTGGAGAGGTGTTGCTCATGAACAAGCACAGAGAGCTGCTTTAATTGCTGTATATAGAATTTTCAATTTTAACTTATTTAACTATGACTTAGACATAGAATTTTAAAAAGAACATTCATTGGCAGCAAATACAATGGATAACTGTCAAACAAGGTAAAATCACACAATTTCCCTTTTTATTCACTTTAATTTTCACACAGTCCTTCCACTAATAGCTAGTTCCCCTGGCTTTATATCTGCTTCAAACACTACAATCACGATATCTTGGACAGCGTGGAATGACATCAGTGATGTAGGAGACCCTCCAGTGATAGGTTATGTACCTTACTACAGGACCAACGAAGAAGAAGACTGGATCTTTACAGATAGCGTCCAAGCTAATGAAATGCCAACACTCTCATTTACCTTTAGTGAACTGCAAACAGACACCTTGTATCAGTTCTCTGTGGCTGCAGTGAGAGAAGGGCTATTTGGAGAAGGACCAAAAAGCTCTTTGGAATCTGCAAGAACAAATTGTCCAAGTAAGTTGTAGCTTATTTGTTGTAGCTTATTTCCACTTCCACAACAACTATTGATACAATATCAATACAACAGATTCAAGAATAACAGAAAGACATTCAGAATATAGCCCCCTCCACCTCCTCCCACCAAATCACTCTCAGATGACTCTCTCTCTCTCTCTCTTAAGCTCAAAGAAAGTAACGATACTATATCAAAAGATACAAGAAGAGCACAAATGATCCACACACAAATTAGAATCAAAGCCGAAGCAGCCTAGCCTTAAATGTCAACTGTAATTACCCTATGGATTCCCCCTCCCCCTGTATTTTGAGGGTTTTGCAGAACTGTAGGTGTACAGTCATAAATGATTCACAGCTATTCTCATGAATATTAATTTTATGAAACAAGTTCGCAATGGCCAGATTCAGGCATGGAGATGTAAGAGTTTGGTAGTCACTTATATCAAGGATCATCCTGTTAGAAATATGGCATAAAGCCTGTCAAATATGTACATTAATATAAAGCATAACAATCTCTGATTGAAGAATGGCTGCAGATGTTATAATTTAAGTATGTCATGGCTTGACACATGCATCCTACACTGTCAACCATGAGTTGCCACAGAATATCTTGCAACACCCGCCACACTGAAGGATGAGAAAATGCCCCTTTGCAATCTCCCTTTTTAAGATCTGACCACGTTTTTCAGTGTTGGAATCATACTAAATATTGACAGCTTGTTTTCATTCCTCGGGGTATGTTTGGTCATGTAATTTTGATCAACATCAGTGTTTATCAGACTTTCTCATCACACTTTATACGTCACCTTCAGTCGGTGGGGAAAGGCATAAAATTGATAAGATTTAATATCACAAATGATCATTCTGGTATAATCTTCTTATAAGGATAGAAGTTGATACAATTTGTCTTATCTTTATTTCTCAATTCTCAGTACCCATTCTGACTCCATTGAATGTACAAGCTGCTATCGTAGAGATGGGAAGTACCAATGTCAATATCAGTTGGAAGGTATGTGAATATGACATAGCATGTGGTGGTTACCAGTACATGTAGCATTATGTGGCATATGTGGCTGCATAGCATGGTACAATAAATGCCTTCCAGGCTGAACATTCCAGGCTGATGAACCTGAAGTTTTTGCGTACTCATTTTGTTTTTACCATTTGGTGCCCATTCCAGAGAGAAGCTACTGATTTATCACACATTTCTTTCTCTACCCAGTATCAGATATTCAGAGCAACACTGGGAACAAACCTTTTTTTTCCATTTGGTAGCCCATTCCAGATAGAAGCCACTTATTTCTCACACATTTTTTTCTCTACCCAGTACCAGATATTCAGAGCAACACTGGGATAAAACATTGTTGTTGTTTTTATTTTCATTTGGTAGCCCATTGCAGATAGAAACCATGTATTTCTCCCACCATTTTTTTCTTTACCAGGTACCAAATATTCAGTGCAACACTGGGATAAAACAGTTTCTTCTTTACTTTAATGACTTGGAGACCCCAAATATGGTGGAAAAGAGGTACATAGATGCCAATATTTCTTGGTATATTCAGAAAGGTCTAGAGGGCGGCAAAAATTACAGCTTCCAATTGGCACTGACAACAGAAGGAGGGGAAGGTCCTCTTAGTGAGAAAGGAGAAGATGCAGTAGTCTCTGTGCCAGAAGGATCCATTACAGAGGATGAAGATTCTGGTGAAGGGGGAAGTGATCATCAACAGGGTGAGAAGCTTTGGCTCTTTTTCTTTTCTATTTCATGAATGTCTCATGCATGAAGAAAAGTAGTTTAAACTTTATTTAGTTTTACATTACGATAATCTCTTACTTTCATATTGCTGCTGATGAGTAATTGCTTTCATTTAAAGTAATAGGTAAACTAAGATGGACTCTAAGTCGATTTCAGTAGCAAAGTTGTACCAAAACAATAAAATTGATAGTATTTGTCACAGTCTCAACAGCAAAGTAAGTCGTCCAACATATGAACCAGATTGTACGTTTGATGAGAGTGAAGTTTTAGATTTCAGGGAGCTATTAAAACTAGCTATCTTTTAGGCAATCACATAGGCTAGGTTTCATGCTCTTCTGGCAAAAAAGGGGTTACATAGTCATATTGAATAATTCAGGCAAGGTTCAAAGCAACGATAAGAATCTTAGTTTCTGTCACAATACGTAGTAGTAGTACTACTACGTGATGTATTGCTTGAGGTCAAAGTTAATTGATTTGTTTCGGCTGCCAGACCTAAGAAAATTCTTGTGAAATATCGTCACTGAATACTGTATGAATCGTTTTTCAAATGTTTCTTATGTTTCCATCCTAGAATCTTACTGAAGAAAAATTCTATTTCCCTACTCCTTTTACGTGCCAAAAATCTTGATAAGATGTAAAAACAGCCTTTGCACATTCAGCAAAGTGATATTCAGTTTCAGAAAGTTAACCACTCTCTCCCACTAGTGGACATATTTCTCAATTAAGTTCTGAAAACACTGTGACTGGAATTCTCTGTATAAACACCCTTTGGTCATGCACTCAGCACAAACATTGTCTTCAGTGCCACTCACTTTCAAGGTAGGATCATATCTTGCCTGAATTGTCCTTAAAACTGTTCCTAGGTTATTTAGTACAGCTGTTGTAACATGAAATTTATGCTCTTTGCAGTGGAAATATTTTGTTCAGAAACATACCTGAAATAACTTCCTCCTGCAGTTCCTGGATACAGGTGTTTAATAACAAATACACTGAGCATCAAGTACAAGTACAGAGGTATTTTGCATTTCTGCAGCATTGCTATGTAAGTTTACAGCAAACTCATCCTACTACTGACAGAGCTGCCAAATAGTACAATAGTTTTGTATATTGTACAGGAAACTATGATAAATACGGGTGTAAAAGTTTTCCACCAGAGAAATACAAGATTGAAAAAAAAACAGATTAACAATACATACCTGGAGAAGAAACGCTGCGATAA
This sequence comes from Apostichopus parvimensis, assembly GCA_000934455.1. Taxonomy (NCBI): domain Eukaryota; kingdom Metazoa; phylum Echinodermata; class Holothuroidea; order Aspidochirotida; family Stichopodidae; genus Apostichopus; species Apostichopus parvimensis. The sequence goes on along the minus strand of KN883202.1, from coordinate 169,579 downwards.
TGCAAAAATCAGAAGCCAACCTTACTTGGCCTGTAGAATTGCCCCAATAACCATGCTAATGGTTGTCATAGATGAGAAGGTTGTTTAATTTGGTGATTCATGGTCAACTTGAAGCAAGTTTAAATTGTAAGCTGATGTTTTTCAACAACCAATCTCAATGGGAGTTAACTGTTGGCCCATTGCATGTAATATACATATGGCAATTTTTCATATGGGGTGACAGTGGTGGGTGTTTACAAACATCACAGAGCTTTTGTTCAGTTTGTAAAACTAAACAAAAACAGTTAAACTTTAATATTGCCATGTTCAATCGAGACTGGTGTTTGAGCCTAAGGACTTGCTATACAAATATGGCAATTTGATACTTATCAATTCCTTGTCCAATGAACATAGTTGTTGATTACCAGTCTTACGACGTACTTAGACTAGACTAATGTTAGGCTCAGTTCTATTGTTCTACATTAAAGTTAATTAACAGAAGCCAAGTTACATTCATACAGTAGCCATGTAAACAAAACAATCATCATGTTAATAGATTCTTTCACATGGTTTTATGTTGTTTTTTAAATTGTTTTCCTTCCTGAATTTAAAATTGAGCATTGCCTATAAATATTTCCTGAGGTGCCTCTTATTTTGTTAGTATTTGTTAAGAAGTTGTATTCCTTAACTTAGGGTTGATCAGTCATATCTCGGAGTCAACTGAAGTGCGTGAATTGCCCCATGTTCTGTCAAGGGAGGGCTTGGGACGAGCGTGACCTTTGTCCTAAGTGCCGTACTTGTACCAGAAGGGACCTGTGTCTGGTGTGCCTCCAGTTTGCCCTCAGTAAACGGCTAGAGATTGATGCTTGGCTCACGGGACAAAGGAACAAGCTTTAGGACAAGTTAGACTTCATCCCCAACCCCAGCGGCTCACTAGTAGAGGGAGACTTAGAACAGATGGGAGAGGAAGAGGAAGGAGAAGTGGAGGAAAGTTGCCAAGAGAGGGCTGAGGAAGAGATTGGAGAAAGAGAGAGAGAGCAGGAGAGAAAGGAGAAAGAGAAAAGTGCCTCCCACAGTCCCGGCGACGTCCGGTCTGATTTTGGCCAAGGGAAAGGCAAAGGAAAGGGCAAGGCTCCGGCCAAGAAAAAATTGCCCAGAAAGAAGTCCGGCACGGCCTGCCTGGAGAGAGCATCTCAAGCCATGTCGCAAAGGAGCACTCCTACGGAGAGGCACAAGAGGAAACTGCGGCTGGAGGGTCGCTGCATCAGAGCCGGTCCCGGAGCGGGGACCGAGAGCGAGAGCTAAGACGATCCTCTGCTGAGATCCCAGACTGGGACAGCAGAAGAAGAGAAGGACCGCAGTAGATCACGGTCCCAATCCCCTAGGCGAGGCACTAGGAGGAGATGGTCACCAGCCTCAGATCAATCATCTGACTCCTCAGACGACGGTTATAGGAGAGCAAAGAGGAGATAAGGGCTCCAGAAGCAGTGACATGAGGAAGAGCCAGCATGGCTGGCACAATTAACAGGACTCTTAAAACCACTTTTGGAAAGAGAACAACAGAGAGCCGGAGCTGAGGCAGAAGTTGGAAGTTGGAGGGGAGCAACGGCGACCAGTCGGGCCGCGGTGACAGCGACCGACCCCTAAACGAGAGGAAGTTGTCGCTGGAGAGAATACAGAAACAGACAAACCCCCAGAGTTCGAGCCCCTAGAGGACGAATTTGTATGTAGCCTTGAGGAGGAGGATATCCCTATGGCAGGAGGAACATTGCCTCCAGAACTGACAATGCAGGCGGCAGAGATCTGCGACAAGCACTTGGGTTTTGAAGAGTCGCCAACCACAGAAACTCACTCGGGTCTCCAAACTGACGGCGACAGGGGAGGTTGCGAATCGACCAAGAATCACCAAGGCAATTGCAGACAAAAAGAGATGAACTACATTCCCAGCAAAAGCAGAACGGTCCATCAAAGTACCAGACGACTTGGGAAAGCTCTGTTTAAGTGTCCATCCATCCCGCAGAAGCCAAAGAAAAACTGAGCTCGGAACAGAGGTCCTCATTGTCAAAATTAGAGGAGCCACTGGTGGACGTGGATGTAGCGGCATGTTCAGGTATGAAGTGTACCTCCGTCCTCATGCTTGCTGTGGAAGTACTTATGAGTCACCACCAACAGCTCCCTCAAGAAAACAATTATGTCTCCATAAATGAAGCTGGACAACTGTTACTACTCCTGGGTCCGCTCGTGAGGCTGGCGTTTGATCAATTTGCCCGAGTCCCAATACAATCAGTGAAGGCCCGAAGGGATAATATCATATCTTCCATCTGCTGGCCATCGGTGGAAGCCAAGGCTAGGATGTTGGCCTTACCGTCCCTTGGAGATTACCTGTTCGTGGGAAGTTTCAAACAAAAATTACAGGAAGAAGTGTCCCGCAGAGAAACCCTAGCTAAATCAGAATTCAAATCATCGGATAGAATTAAATGAAGACCCTACCGTCCAAGAGAGACCAGGCGGGCCAGAGGAGGCAGAGGAACTTCTCTCAGAACACCAATAAGAGGTGCCCCGAGGGGTAGGGGACGAGGAACAACCAGTCGACCACCCCATCCATGGGGAACGAGAGGCACAGGCAGAAGTCTCACGACGACTAGACCGGACATCGATCGCTCCTCCGCTCGACCGCCTTTTGCCACCTGGCCCTAGGGGTGCCCTCACAGATTTAACAAGGGTATCAGATAGACTGCACCTCCAGTCTGCCTTCCAGGGATGGAGGAAGACTGACCCCAGCACCCACGGACCCAATCCAAATAGCTGCTCTCGAGGGGGAATTTCAGCATTGCTTGCAAAGCAGGCGATTGTAAATGTATCGGGAGAGGCGAGATCCCTCTTCGGGTCCTCTTATTTTCTAACAAAGAACGGGACAGATCTTGGTGTCCCATCCTAAACCTAAAACCCCTGAACAAAAACTTCATTAATACAAAACATGAAAACGCTAAATTTAATTCTACCCCTAATCAGGAAGGGCATGTGGGCGGGGAGCGTGGACCTCCAAGACGCCAACTTGCACATACCCATGCACCAACACCATCAATGGTACTTAGGCTTCCAATATGCCGGAAGGATCTTTACATTCAAAGCGCTCCCGTTCGGCCTGTCAACGGCTCCAAGAGTGTTCACAAGAGTTTACAATTAGTTGCCTGGCATTTGTCAGGACTTCCCTACGACAGAGGGAATTTTCGGAGGCGGCGACCTCGGTGGCAGCCGACACCAGGGTTTCCCAGCTGCATAAATTCTGGAAATGGTGCCAGAACAGACAGGTACTGCCAGCAGAGACCTCTCTGGCACACCTGTTAGACTTCCTCCACTCTCTATTCGAGTAGGGCAAGCAAGTGTCGACCATCAAAAACTACAGGTTGGCAATTACTGCTATCCACCGCAGATGGTTCCACCCAGGCAACAACGTTGACATCGCCCAGCTCATCGGGGGGATGGTGAGCAGACGCCCACCGATCAGACAACTCGCTCCTTCTTGGGGTCTATCAGCAGTACTGCAGTCACTAACAAAATTGCTGTACGAACCGATGGCTTCAGCCTCGCTGGCGGCCCTTACAAAGAAAACCCTTTTCCTGATCGCTCTCGCGTCGGCAAGAAGAAGGAGCTGCCTTCATGCCATGTCTACAAGGCGGAACCATATCAGGTTTGATAACCATGGGGTGAGGATTGTCCCCGACCTGTCCTTTATAGCAAAGAATCAGGTCCTATTTTTCCTGCCGGGAGACATCTTCATCCGGATAAAGACGCTCTCCTCAGTCGTAGAGGACAAACTGTGGGGCCCAGTCATGGCCCTCAAGTGGTATTTAAACAAGACTCAACACCTCAGAGGAACAACCAAATCCTTGTTTATACTACCCCGAGCACCTTTCTCAGCGGCGTCTAAGGACACCCTTTCTCGGTGGCTGCCAGAGATTATCCGCCCCTTCGCAGTTGGTACGACTACACCGAGAGCCCACGACATTAGAGGAGTAGCGGCCTCGACTGCTCTCTTTGCAGGAGTTTCAAAAGAGGACAACAACAATATTCGTCGCCTTTTACCTTTCAGACTCTTTACAGGCCGAGGCGGCATTTTGTAGCGTGGTGATGCGAGGTCCGGTGGGTACTAGGTCCCAGCCCTAGGGCCTCCAGCCATCGGGCTTTGCCACTCGGTGCTAAGGATGTGGGGAGACAGGTTAGCGAGGAACGAAGTAAATATTTCAAAACTTACTGATTTGTATATTTACAAGTGATGAGCTTACCTGTCTCCATTCCCGCCTCCCTCCCCGAGGGTGGTGGAACACAGCCGGATGGAGGAGCGTCTCTACAAAATGCCTTCAGCACAGGCCAAAAGACCTAAGGAAAGGAGGTGTCACTACCAACAAGACTTCGTGCGATCCGGTGAGTTCACCTTGAGGTATGGTATTTGTTTTTATTGACCGGTAGTAACAGTTAGTGACTTGTAGAAACTCGTAGTAACTAAGGGTAACTAGGAGTAACTTGGGGAAAAATTTATACTTTTTTCTCCTTCGAACCACCGTGGTGTACAGGGTTGGGGCCTAACATTTAAAGTACCTTCTGCTACTTTAGGCCTCTCTTGTTAGAGTTAAGGGGTACAGATGTGGACGGGGTCGTAAAGGGTAGTCCCCCTCCCTATGGGGCGGGGAGAACTATCCCTCCCATCGGAAGCGTCAGAAATTCGATGTTAGGTTTTGAGTCGGGGAGGTAGTCTTCTTACTTTGTTGGGAAGGACTACTACTCTACTCCAAGGCAGAGATCACTTTTGAGGGGCAGTGGTCTCATGAGAAGGAAGGATGGTGACCGGAAGAGCCGGTTGTAGAGGGTGCACAGTGTTATAAAGGTTACCAGGACATTCTAGGCACGGTAGAAAGAGGGTGCTAAGGTTGTGGGGAGACAGGTAAGCTCGTCACTCTTAAATATCCCAACCAGTAAGTTATGGAATCTATCATTAGTAGCCAAGTTCTCTGATTACTGATATTAATGATGTATCTCATCAATTAGATATCATACCATTGTGATTTTTATAAAAAGTCATGAGTGAACAGCGTAGATTTTAATGATAGAGGTATTGCAAACAAAACAAAATAGTTGCTACATGCAATCTAGCACATTTTGAGAGAATATCAATGATACTCTCCAATCAGATATCATACTATTTTTGTGTTTAGAAGTTTAATACACTAAATCGATAGGTTTCAAAAGTTTTGATTGGACAGAGTTTAAATGTAACTTGAGAATTGTTTCTAAATTCAATCAGAGGTATATTACACCATATTGTCATCATATCTAAGTTTACCATGTGTAGGCCAGTAATATACATTTTATGATTAATTTCCAGAAAAGAAAGGGAAATATTATAAATTTAGGACTGACAATTAAAGAATTAGATACACATATGTATGCAATTGACATTTTGGCAATGTTTAATATGCTCACATTTGTAAGAGGATCAATTTACAGACCTACTTGTATGCCTGTGAATGTATGCATGTTCAACATTAATTCATTAAAAAACTATCTAAGGAATAAAATCCATCACGGATCTAAAGTACTACAATTTGAATAGTACTTGATAGGGATGTTCTTTACGTGCAGCAGGCCTACTTCCTACACAATGAACACACATATTATCATTAACTGTGCACTGCATCATAGAAATTCTTGTTTCATAATTAAATAATGAATCATCACAGACTTCCCTTCAGCTTTATTTTGATAACCTTAAATTTCTCCGTAATCTTTTCTCATATTTTTGTTAGAGTTTAACTGATATTTCCTTGTAGATACAGTAAGCTGTTGATAACAAGATCTTAATATCCACTCTCTAATACTGTTTATATCCTGGTTTAAAGTACTACTACAGACACCTAACCAGTTTTCCCCATATTCAGTACATTTGTCGTGTGTGATCATCTCATTCAAAATCTGTTGATATTTTCGAAAAGCTCTTTTCATTTCCAAGATATACACTTTTGAAGTTTTGATAAATCTGGGAAATTCATTAAAATATGTGCTATATATATATAACGTGGTATGTTGTGCTCATCAAAATTTCTAATTATTTATGATGTTAACCCCTAATTTCAACCCCCACTTATATCATTTGATTAATGTGATGTTCCTCTTTTCAAAGAGGACAGTTGTAATATTTCCAAAAAATTTTGCCTTAGGTAAAAAGCCTGTGTTCAGTGTCCTTGAAACAATGGTTGTAAGAACAAAGGAATAACATAACAGAAAATTAGGCAATCACTCCCTTAACTCAATGTGCATAATTAGCTAATTTATTTATTCATAAATAAAACCAGAATGAAGAAAAGACTTGTAAAAGTGTCAATTTTGGATGGATTTTGATGAGAGTTGGAGCTATTTTCATGATTTCTAATACCTTTAGAACGATTAGGACAATGTTTTTCATAGGTGTCCATAGACCTTTAAGTATATACAGTTTCACCAATGACTGACATGTGTGTTTTCGTTGCTCTCACAAGGTTTTCCCGTTTAAGTTTTTCTTTCGTTTCTTCTGGTTCAGGATTTTTTTGCGGTCTTTAGCTTCATAAACATCTACGTTTTTTCTAGTGCACATCATATACGTATTTCTTTTTGTTTGTATACCAGGCATCTTTATTAGCTCCTTTTGTGTACATGTCGCAAACTAAATTTGAATTAACTTGAATTGAATTGTTTTATGATCACATGACAGTTAAACTGTTGCATTTCACAGTCTATATACTGTAATGCCTCATGCTTCATCGGAACAATGCTTGGTGTGTGCTGTTTGTCATAATACTATGTCTTTTCCAAGGCTGTTTCAGTGTACCAAACAAATACTTTCATGTAAGCTAGAGAGTTTGCATCCTTGAGATATTATACTGCCTATAAAAATGAGACTTGGTTCTATCGAAGAATCAACAACTGAATATGTTTTAATGGTCTGCTGTATAGACCCCAACTATAGCATGCTATCATGGAATAGTTTCTTGAGATTACATAATCGACCTGCTTTGGTCGTAAAATGACCTCTTTTTACCCATTAGTCTGCAACGCCTGCCACATATTTTTTCTTGTAAGAGCTAGGGTCTTTGTGTGAACGCTGTACGATTAACTAAACTGTAGACATGTACATATTTCCACACAGTGTTTACACAAAGAGCCTAATGGTGTTAAGAAGCTATGCAGGCTAATTGTACAGCCTTAGGTCAATTTACGACTGTGGCCGGTCGATTAAGTAATCGCAAAACTTTCCTAGCTATAGCGTGCTATAATTGGAGCCAATAAAGCAGATCTTTAAGGGTCCATAGTGAAATCATTAGATAGAAACAGGTGGGGGATCGACAAGTACTCCTAAAATATCAATGAGCAATTAATTGCTCAGAAAATTTTCAGAAAATGGTTTTAAACAGCTGAGGTCCATTAATTAAAGTGACTGGATTATATAGTCTATATCAAAAACATAATCAACAACAAGAAGAAAGAAAAAAGTTGCATAAATAATTATGTTATAATAACCGAAACTGAACATTATATTAAATACAGCAGTGATGGTTTCTTAATGATGTTACCATGGTATTATTACCCTGTTATTAGACTATAATCCAGTCATTTAATTAATGGACCTCAGCTGTTTAAAACCATTTTCTGAGAATTTAAAAGTAGTGTTTTTTAACAATGTATAATATCAAAGTTAATTTTGTAGATTGTAAAGAAGTCCTCCTTTATTACATCTTTCACACCTGCCCTGGTTATGTCATTGTATCCACCATTTTGTATTATATGTTAATTCCATTGAATATTCCATTGTTGATAGATGGGACCACGTCCAGTTTGTTATGGTTACCAATAGTGTTTGTTGTGCTGTTGCTGTTCATGGTTATTGTGGCTGTTGTTATCTTCAAAAGGTAAGGCTTTCGTTTCACAACTTTTCAGACCTTTCATTCTTAATTTTTTCTTGAATCGTTTCAAGAAATTTCAACCGTTACTTTGCATAACAATTACAAGTATAATTTAAAACACAAATGAAATGAAGGTTACTCATCTTTGCAATTGTTGTGAAATGAAAAGAGCAACGTAGGCTTTGTTTTTCTGACAATTCTTGTTGTATTTTACTAACATGAATTTAGATTAATTTGGCTATGTAACTCTCATACATTTACATCACAGTTTAACAGCTTTAATACCTGTCTCCTTACAACAAATGCACACTAGCTCTACCATTTCTAGAGCACCGGATGACCTTTATGCACAGTATACTCTCCAGGTGACTGATCCATTCTGGTCTACAGCCCTTCTTTTCAGTCTACAGTACAAGTTTATCTCAAAAATTATCTCCTACCTTTTGGCATAACATTGTAGCCTTTTTTGAATCATTTACATTCTCTTATTTACCAAAAGCACATGTACACACAAAGATTGGATGAGTTTTTGTTTTCTGTTGGGAACCTAATTTTCCTTTGTTTTTTTTTCAAATTGTCTCAACTATGTTTCTGTGTGGGACCCAGTTGTGCAAAATTTCAGTTTAGTAGTATTCTTCCCACTAACATGGATAAATTATAAAGCACATGAAGTGACGTTAACGTTGCTTTTAAGGCTCAAGAACTGAGCATTATAATTGGCTTTGTAACTGACATGAAATGTAGGTACTATCATGGCATTTGTAATTTCATATGAATTGAAGTGAACATCACTTTGAAAATCACACCAAATAAGTACAGCATTTCTAGTCACATGTAATGTACAGTAGTGATATTGTTTAAGAAATTTTTGAATGCACACACCTCCTATATGACAAATCTTTGACATATATATCAGTGCAAGGAATCAAAATGGCAAAAATAGCCTCACATATCACTTGATCATTTTGTGTTCGCAAAAAAAGCCAAGTTTTTTATGAAT
>KN883202.1:107673-119294 GCA_000934455.1 Apostichopus parvimensis | reverse complement strand
GACGAAGAGAGCCAACTTGTGTCCTTTTTAGCAACGCCCCCAGTTAAGCCTGTACATGATATTTGCGTAACTGATTTTTTTTCTTTTTTTATTATAAACATATCTTAACTTATATACGAAAGAGGGTGCGAACGTTAACACCTGTTACATAATCTAGTCTTGTAAACGTTGCCACTAAATAGTGGCGAGAAAGCTGATGAAGATAAATAAAAACGCAATATAGATAAGAGGAGATTGAAGCTTTCTTCTGAATTCAGAAGCTCTGAAGTTTTCTATCGAGATGACGACCATGACGTTCCTCGTACTACTTTTCGTTGTGGCCACGGCCCGGGCCCAATATGACTTGAACATGGCTAGCGGTAGGTCCACTATGGTCCATTTGTTTGAATGGAAGTGGTCTGACATCGCTGAAGAATGTGAAAAGTAAGTAATATAAAAAAAATTACAAATTCAATAGAATGTTATTTTAAAGTTGGTCTTTTCTTAACTACCAAAAAAATTTAAATTCTTATTATCAATACTATTTTGTTATTGTTGGATTTTTTAATCATATTTCATTATTATTATTTTTGTATAAACGTTGATATATTTTGGCTTTTCCATCCTGGTATTGTAAATCTTATTTCAGAGAAAACTTTATGAGAATCTACAGAAAGCAAAAACAAATAAAATGGTTCGAAAGATCGACAGATTTGCTTGATTGTAATATATTGTGATTCGACGAAGTGAAATTCATATGGTAATAAAAGCTACGGCAGATTAAATGAAAATCAATTATATTTTCTGAAACCTTGTGTCCATTATTATCTACTGTCCTTGTTATGACAACAAAAGCAGTCATGTTGTGTGATTTGATACTGTTACTTCCTGTTCCTTGATCAACACTTAAACTCGGCTCTCATAGTTAATGGAGCATGACAGATGTGTGAATTATTTATTGTCAAATATGACATGAAAGCAAACGGCATTGGTCAAATTCATGTTTCACCCAATAGACTTCATAAGTTATAAAAATGAAAATAAACACATGTCCTGTACATCATGTAAAGACTCACATGTTATCTCTAACTTAAAGCGATGGATGGTAGCTGTCAAAAATATTCATGTTTTTATCTCCATCAAGGGGTTGATTTGTGTAACCACTCGCTACATTTTGAAAGGTCATCAGGTTCACACTTCAGCACATATTGTATTGTCACATTCAAACAATTCGCCCACACGGAAATATTTCATTGCCTAATTTCACACTCACAGTGACTCGGAAAAATTCCAGTTGATGAGAACCCCATAGCTGATGTGTCCCCCATAACTGATGTGTCCCCCATAACTGATGTGTCCCCCATTGCTGATGTGTCCCCCATAACTGACATGTCCCCCATAGCTGATGTGTCCCCCACATCTGATGTGTCCCCCATAGCTGATGTGTCCTCCATAGCTGATGTGTCCCCCATTGCCGATGTGCCCCCCATAGCTGATGTGTCCCTCACATCTGATGTGTCCCCCATAGCTGATGTGTCCCCCACATGTGATGTGTCCCCCATAGCTGATGTGTCCTCCATATCTGATGTGTCCCCCATAACTGACGTGTCCCCCATAACTGATGTGTCCCCCATAGCTGGATGTGTCCCCCATAGCTGATGTGTCCCCCATAGCTGATGTGTCCCTCATAGCTGACATAGCTGATGTGTCCCCCATAGCTGACGTGTCCCCCATAACTGATGTGTCCCCCATAACTGATGTGTCCCCCATAGCTGGATGTGTCCCCCATAGCTGATGTGTCCCCCATAGCTGATGTGTCCCTCATAGCTGATGTGTCCCCATAGTTGAATGTGTTCCCCATAGTTGATGTGCCCCGATAGCTGATGTGTCCCCATAGCTGAATGTGTTCCCCATAGCTGATGTGTCCCCGATAGCTGATGTGTCCCCAATGGCTGATGTGTCCCCCATAGTTGATGTGTCCTCCATATCTGATGTGTCCCCCAAAGCTGATGTGTCCTCCATAGCTGAATGTGTCCCCCATAGCTGATGTGTCCCCCATAGCTGATGTGTCTCACATAGCTGATGTGCCCCCATATAAATTATAGGATACCGTATAGGTTATCATGATTTGTCAAAGAAACAACTTTCAAAATAAACTCGAAATGGTATTAAATGTTCAAAATATTACAAACTGAAGATTTATCCCACACCTTTATTTCCTTCAACACCCCCTCCCATCCCCCCCCCCCGCCCCGACCCATGCAATGAATATTTTCTAATACTTACACAAGTAATTGGTACCAGTGAATCATACCATACTATTTTCATTACAGTTTCCTTGGACCATACGGTTACGGCGGTGTTCAGGTTTCACCCCCTCAAGAGCACTATGTAGGAAACAATGTATGGTGGGATCGATACCAGCCAGCCAGCTACCTGGTCAACTCCAGGGGTGGTGATAGGACTGCCTTCAGTAGTATGGTCTCTCGTTGCAATAACGCTGGTGTTCGCGTATACGTGGATGCTGTGATTAACCATATGGCTGCCGGAGGCTCACGTAAGTACCCCCTCCTTTCCCTCACCCAACCAGATCTAGTTAACCAGATTAACATCAACATAAATGTTGTTATATTTTGGTTCCTGTGAAAAAAACCCATAGAACCGCTTCCCAAAGAGCAAATTTAGAATTATCGAAACGGAAAGCACAACTCTCTGTTAGCTTTGGGGTGTTTCATATATGTTGCAAGTTAAAACTTTATCACAAGATCTCACGAAGAAGCCAAAGACCTAGAAACCACTATCCTGCGTAGCGTACTGTCTTTACGTACCTTTCCGTGTAGGCTCTTTGGTTAATTATCATAAATGGACTTTCACACATGCGTGTGGGTCTTCGCAAACAAACGAAGAATACAGAGATGAGACACTACAAGAAAGGCAGAGGAATTTGTCACGTATAATTAAACACTCCACTTTCTTGAACAGAATTTGAGCTCCTGTGCATGGACGTCTGTATTGGGATGGGCACCTGACCACCCCCCCCCCCCGCCCCCACTCTCTTTGGAACATCAAATTAGTAAAACAAGGCAAGAAATATCTCAACATGCTACAACCCTCTTCCTCTCGCCCAGCCCAAGACAACCACCCATAAATTCCATTTAATATCGACGTTAAACCGGTTATTGAAAACTGAAGTAGGCTTGCCCTCCCCTTTGGGAGGCCATACTACTGAGGTTTTACAAAGCCGAACAATGAACTCGGTTTGATATATTCTACAAGACCTGAACAAATAGAAAGAACTTTTTCTTTTAATTTATGAAAATGGTACAAAAAATCAAAAGTATTTTACATGTCTCAGTCGTGTTCGGTTCTTCATGTTTTACAAAAAACAGTAGTTTTGATTAATTTCATGATTATTAATAATTGTTTCATTCGTATTTTGTCCCCTTTTCATCTCAGCTGGAAGTGCTGGTTCAGTGTATAATGCCGGAAACTATGATTTCCCTCAAGTTCCTTATTCCAGCTGGGACTTTAATGTTCCAAATTCTAAATGCTCTTCATCTAGCGGGGACGTTGGCAACTACAATGATGCCTATGAAGTACGTAACTGTAACCTTCTTGGACTCAAGGATTTGGACGTTAGCAAGGACTACGTACGCGGAAAGATAGCAGCGTACATGAATGACCTGATTTCAATGGGTGTGGCTGGATTTAGGGTAGACGCAGTCAAGCATATGTGGCCCGGAGATCTGGAAAACATTGTGAGCAGGTTAAATAACTTGGAAAGAAATGTCTTTGGCAGCGGTAAGAGGCCATTCATCGTTCAGGAGGTGATTGACCAAGGCGGAGAACCCATAACTGCCGGGGAGTACACTCACATCGGAAGGGTCACAGAGTTCAAATACAGCTCCGAAATTGGAAACGCCGTTCTCGGTTACAACCAACTCCGCTGGCTAAGCAACTTTGGAGAGGGCTGGGGTTTCATGAGCAGAAGTTACGCTCTTGTATTTATTGATAACCATGACAACCAACGAAACCACGGTGGTGGCGGAAACATCGTGACATACAAACAGAGCAAGGAGTACAAGATCGCTAGCACCTTCATGTTAGGTTACGATTACGGCGCTGCTCGTGTTATGAGCAGTTACCAGTTCACAGATACTGACATTGGTGGCCCCAGTAACTCACCGTACTTCGATTCATCTGGTGCTTGCAGCTCCAGCAGCGGTTGGGTCTGTGAACACCGTTGGAGAGAGATCCGTAACATGGTCGAATTCAGAAACACCTGCGAAGGTCAAGCGGTCAACAACTGGTGGGACAACGGCAGCAACCAAATCGCGTTCTCACGTGGAAGCAAGGGCTTCATCGCCATTAATGGGGACAGTTACGATATGAACGCAAGTATCTATACCGGTATGGCCTCAGGTACATATTGTGATGTCATTTCCGGTGAAAAGAGCGGCAGTTCCTGCACTGGAAACTATATCACAGTTAATTCGTCTGGTTACGCAAGCATTTACATTGATGATGCTAACGACAGTCCAATTGTGGCTATCCAAGCAAACTCACGAGTATAAACACAAGTTTATCGCTTCTTTGATGCATTAACTAAATATGAATTGATTTAATCACATCTTTACTGTATTTCTTGTAAGGGCCTGATTGCGTTATTGGGAACAAAATTATACGATATAATCGGAAATAAAACCCAGAAATTAAATTATAACTGAACTTACAAACGAACAATATGTTCAGTTATTTATATTTGGCATTTATCTTTTCTTTCTTTCTCTTTTTGAAATGTTTTTTAAGCAAAATATTCTACACCACCGCCCCACTACCACCATCTCCCTCCCACATCCACCCTTTGTGAACATCTTTGAACCGGTGTAATAATGTATTCTTGGTGTTTGTGAATCGCCTATTGAGATACGCTTCTTCAAGAAGGTAACCACAAGTTAAATTACGAAGTAAAACTAGCGGTGTTTATACACAGCGCCATCTAAACCGTAATAGTTCGTGTGGGTGAGTACTACAACCCCATCGCTATATTCGGTAGCGGTCTCTTTAATAATAATTGCTAATTGGCTAATTTAAATAACAAACAACCTATCACTGGCTGATGGACACTTACCTTGGTAGAGACGAGGTAGCTGGATTGGATAAACATTGGAGAACACTGAGATGTTAACCTAATGCGCTTGAAAACAGTTATATGTTAGTCTCCAAGTATCACATTCACGAAGCATACAGCATTCCTTTCACCTGACTGTTTTTGGCTGGGTTGGGGGAGGTCAGGGACGTGGGCTGTAATCAGTAAAGTCAGTGTTAGAAATATTAATGCGGGTATGTTGGAAGTCAAATAGATCACCCAATGTCGGCACATAGAACTTGAAACATTAAAACATCCTTTTCATGTGTGAAACAATCATCAAAGCAAAGAGAGCATCAAATTGTCTACAAGCCATTATTTTTCCACCTCGTATAGAGTGAACCGGAACCCGCAGCAACGTATGATTTACATGTTAATATTGGGAGGGTTGTGTGGACAAACATAGGTTAGGTCGTTTCTCGAGCTGTCGACATTAATAGGTTAACGTGTGTTTGTACGCCTACAATCTGCGTGGGCGAACCGGTACTCGAATAGTACCAAATCGAGGGCGCTATTCATTTCCAATATTTGTGAAAATGCTACTCCCATTCTTTCGCATGCACACATTTCTTCTTTGAAGTTTTGGATTGTTTAATTGGATTTTTTAATTGTTTACTGAAGGTTCACACTGTGGACTTTATCCCCGATATTGAAGCGAGGGAAAGAAGACGCGAACTGTAGGCCTACCAAAAGCAAATATGGTTCAAACTTTGTTTTTTAATCGAGGGTATAATTCAAATTAGGCACAGTAACAAAATCTAAGCTGCATGGAACAGTCAGCTGGCGACGTGCTCGTAGTTTAAAGTAATTTGATTGTTCATCGATTAGCCAATTAGATCTCGAGTCTATTCAGTGAGAAGTAGCTTATGTAATTTAACGTTTGTGTACGCAGAAATGGCAATAAGTTGTGAACTTGACTGAATCTAAGATTTCTTGCAGGTCATTACATTTATGCTGTGACAATTAAAGGGGTGCCATCGGCTCCCTCGGTATTTGGACAAGGTATAGGGCCTATTGGCTACGGTATATTTACTCTCGATCGTTCACCGAATGCATATGCGGACGTTAAGTGGTAGTCTTGAGAGAGGAATGTAAAGAATATCATAAATGCCCCACCCCCCCCCCTCGCCCTTTTCCGAGAAATCAACGAGAAAGACTCGAATGCCCAATGCTTATCCAAACTAAAGGATGTTAATGCCCCGGGGGGTTTTCCAGGCATTAGTGTTCCCTGGACTAAATATAGCTGTGTTACACCATGATATAATATATGATCATAAGCTTGGAACCCATGATCACACCCAATTATCCACATCCTCACTACGGGAAATGTACATAAGTTATTTTCTTCTCTGTGAAGGATATATGCGAAGGAAGTGATGTTATTTTGATCATGAAAATGCGGATATCTCAGTATAGGTTATCAATTTAAGAACAACGTTGTTACGAACATTTATTCTACAACAAATTTTCTACAAAATGAAACAAAGAAGTGTAGACCTACAGTGTACACAATGAAAAGCTGCAAAACCATGATGTATATAATATTATAGACGTAATAACTTACAACCCTAGACTAATAATCCATCGATTCAACTATAATTTTGTGGAAAAGTTTTTGCAATTGCACGACGGCTCACAATTTCGAGGTATAAGTGGTCGATGCCAAATTTTAGCGTACACTGCATACCTGTTATGTACCAATATAAATTGTATCACGGAAACCGTTAATTCCGCTATGTACACCTTAGTCGGGCTACTTTACTACGAGCCCTTGTTCATTAGTAATTCGGTCATTCACAGCGTACAAGAAACTAAACATTATGTCACGTACACTGTGTGTAAGTTGCATACAGAAGTGTACGTGCATTTTTTCAGACGACGCTTTCAGAATTCCCTTGTAGTAATACATATGAAAGGTCGCTTTACTTTGTGTCACAAACAATATATCCTTATGGAGTATTTTTGGAATATATCTACTTTTCGACGCTGAGTAGCAACGGTATGTAAATTCCCATCTAATATAAGGATAAATAAGTTACATGTGATACGGAGACTCTCAAATAGAGCTGATAATATTGTGAAACGAAAGTCTAACGTTACTTGTTCCTCGACGTTTGGAACTTTGAATTCCATTCGTCTGTTCTACGTTAGGCACGCAGGCTAGGCGCTTATTACACAAATCACTGATCCAGTTCGGGCCAACAGTATACAAATTACCAGCTCGTCTAGGCTATGTTAGTGTTGTTAGGCTAGAACTAGGCTAGCATAATTAACAAACTTGTATGATCATTTAACTGTAGGGCTTTAACTGTGAACAACAGAAAGTCACAAAATCATTAACCGGTTTAAAAGAAATTTTACATGCAGCTGTGCCTTAAGTGTTGCATCTGTTAACGTTAGTTGGCGGAAAGTTAGGCCTCAACAGTTTTCTTATTATTAGGTAGCCTAGGTTTAACTTTTGCCTAATTCTTTGAAGAATTAACATGAAGTTTAATCAATATAGTTACTACGTTAGGTTTACCTTCCAAGTTACATGCTTTGAAGCAATCATTCTTTTTTGTACATTTTGTTTACAGCAGTCATTCAGTTTTCTAGGCTCGCAAAGCTGTGCTGCAAGCAGTCGTCCTTTATTCGACCTTTTGTTAAACGTTACAAAAGACATTCATTTTTCTACTTATCTTTACATGACACATGTTTTGAAAATGCATAAAACTGCTGTGAATTTTGTACAAGTGCTACAACTTACAAGTAGGCCTATGATGCCTCACTTTATGATTCAACAATAAAGCTGAAAAGTTAGACTAGGCCTAACTTTTACTAGGCCAGTTGTAACAATAAGCTTTCAGGCACAAATTCAGCAGCCCATAAAAATAACTTCTCAGTTAATAGTATTCACATTTTGGATTTCATACATTTGTTTATCCAGTACTAGGTGCATGAATAATGCTGCCTGTTTGAGTTAAATTTAATACTTCAAATCTCTCCTTTTTAGTTCTATGCCTATTCTTTAAGCATTTTCATTCCTACATTTCCCCCTTTTGATAAAAGTCTGTCAGGCTCTGTAATGTGACTGCAGTACCGGGTTGTCAGTTTTTCAGTGACACAACCAGCGAAGTCAATCGGAAAAGTTCCAAATATGAAAATGCTGTTATTTTCAGACGTCAATATATTTTGGACAGGAATTGTGTGGGGTTGCAATTGGGTCTCTTGACTGAAGAACATGAGATAGTGAAAGGTACCAATTTAAAGTTCATATGCTTTACAGAAGTAAGGCCTACTGTACCTGGAAATGGATGGAACAACATGAAATGGCTGAAATCAACATACCTTTGTGGGAATTAAATAATTGCCTGATACTATTTCTCTTAATTGGAGGTCATTCCAAAATATGGTAAAATGGCTGTTTAGCAGGACTTTTCATTTTCCTTGGCCAGTGAAATTTGAAAAATGCTAACTTTGGCATTTAAAATGCCAAACTGGCAACCCTGCAGTATGGAGCATAGCCTAGGCCTTCATTGAATATTATGATTATATCAAGTTTGCTTTCTCTTCATAAAGGATATTGTTTGTAAATTGTTCATGACATACATACCAACTTTTATTATTATCGTGTAATTTACATAATTAAGCTAGCCCCATCTGGTAGTTTTCTGGTTGATTTCAGCATACAAACATATCATATGTGTACTGTTTCATGACTTCTAGTTCAAACCACAAGGTGCATTCTATTGTGAATACAATCAGATTAACACCAGTCTTTACAGCCTCAGCCTGACCCTGAAATTCATGCTATTTTACTGTACTGCCGGAAAAGTCGGTGGAGTTTGCTATTTCCTGGAAGAAAAGATAGGCACTAACTTTTTCTTACAGTAGACACATGCTGCATTTGTTTAATACAAGAAAAATGCCAGTGGAAGTTTGATTATTAGAAGGTAGAGTTTTTTATTCACAGTTGGCTTAAAGAAGTGGCTAAAATTATGAAATTCTAGACCTTGGTCTGATTCATCATTTATGGTTTTAACAATCACCGTCATTACAAGGCCCTCTTTTCTCCCGTCAACACCATGCCCTGTCCTGTCCATGTTTATAACGCGATAGCTCTCAAAATATTACTCAAACGCATGCATGAGTATGCACCTTTCTCAAATTGTAAATTATGCTATATATATACTATATGCTGGGAAATGAATTTGAAAAATCAACTATAGCCTACAGTAGCACTATAAATAGATATGATTTAACCTCAAGATATTCATTACCAACTTTCCAATCACTTCAGGTCCCTCCCTCTTACTACTAATATTGAATGTGAAATGGATAAGTTTTTGTCTGTTACAGTAGGTAGCAGGGAATAATATAGGGTTTAAGTTTTGTGTAGCAGATTTAAAGGCACTGGATTTTTTTATCTATAATAGTATGGTTCCTGCGTAAAAAGGTGTACTACACATCTTAAGTTGCATTTGTGTAGCAATTTGCTTATATTGCATAACATTTTGCTATGCAATACCACATTTAAGTTATTCCTTGAGAAGTATTAAGTCTGTAAACTGTACCTTGGGCATTTTAAAGTAACCTTGATGGCAGCTGAATCCATCTTTGTACTTTCCGAGCTCTCTACTAATCCACAGCAACTGCATATATTTATCTCTCTATGTTCAATTTAGTGGCAAAAATTCTGCACCATTGTACATTGTTTCAAAACTTAAAGGAATTACGTTTTGTAGTCAAGACATCTATGTAGAACTGCACTTGAATTACATGTGTTTCAGCAATATTTTGACTGTTTGATGTTCTCAAGGATGACTTAGGGCACATACTGTAATTAATGTTGATAAATGTCATGTGCTGTACACCATTAATAACACAGCTACAGTATACTGGTCTAGAACTTATCAGTCCAGGTTGCATTTCTACTAACTATTACCTTTTAATTTTTGAGTAATAGAGCCCTTTAAAAAACAGCTACAGGGACATTGCGTCTCAAAATTGTCTCATTTGTTGTTGTTTTTGTTTTTATCTTCACCTTTTTTTTTATGGGGGAGAGGGGGACTGTAACATATCAAAACTAAAATTCTACTTAAAGTCTTGAAAAAAGAATTGATAAGTGATATGGTCTGAAAAGGGAATATTTTTTAATTTGGATAAATTTCAGTGTACATAATCCACTGTATTAATATGCCCAACTTGTTGTTTCAAGGACAAGCATTTGAACCAAAACAAGATGCTATTTATAGGACATGGAAACCACCCTAGAGCTAAGCACTGGTGTGATATATACTGCAATCTGCTTCAATTTTTGTCTTGGTAATCCAATAATTGAAGTACTCTTACAACTGTACAGTATTTTTTGAATGTTACAACAAAAAATCAAAGTCATGGTTTAAAGTTGTCATTTTAAGTCTCAATACCTGTTTGCTTATGAATTTTGGAAAACAAACTGCCAAAGTAGATTCAATGTTTCTTATTCTAAATGCACTCTGACCAGGTGGGTTAAATGGCTCAGAAAAGCTGCCGCAATCAAAACAAAGAAATTTATTTCTGTGAACGATTTACCGTAAAATCACTGCACCCAGCCATGTCAGCATGTTCACTGCACAAATGTAAAAAATATAGTCTACGCATGCCCCCGATCAAGATTTTTACACAGTCCTACCTATACTTGTATCGTCCACTTTTTACAATTCCACAGAGGAAAGGTCTGGAAAGGGGAAACACCTGTTTCTTCATTGCAATGGGAAGGAAATTACATAACTTTGCAAGCTACTGTACATCGTTAAGATCGAGAAAAAGGTACCATTCAAGAGACTGGACCTAACACAGACTAGCCACGAAAGTGAGGCTGAACAGTTGTAAACAAAACAGAAAGATTTGATTTGGGGCATGATCTGTTGGGTGGGGCTTGCAAATTTTGATTGAAGTTTGTAGAATCTACGGACTCCTTAAAAAATCTGGCGAATTTTTATTCAGCTTAAAATTTTTAACTACAGATAACTCTACAAAATAATGAATATTGATATGAAAAATGCATAGCAAAGGGTCATTTTCTCTCAGCTTTAAGTGCAGTAAGCTGGAAAGGTCGTATTTTAAATTTGGCAAACAATTACTGAGGCTTTAATGATAACGAATCACTGTTGGTGGAAACTGTCTACAATGTTGTGTTAATAATTCCTTAATTTAGGTAGGTTCATTAATTCATTTTAAGTCACACTTGTTACTGTTGTTTATTTTATTGTCCTTTCTGTGCTTAACTACAGTAGGTTTTTTTTTTTAGCCAGTTGTTTGTTTATACATGATTTTTAACCCCTCCGTATTGAGCATACGATGACCATTTATGGGTCTGTTCACGTTAAAGCGCCCAATTTGGTTGCCTGAGGTACCAAATTTTCAAATTACAGTAAAGAACTTCTATTCTAAGTAAATAACATAACTAATATCTCCAATTTATGAATCAGAATTGACCAGAGCTTAAACTATTCTGGAAATTATATTCAAG
>KN883202.1:91005-102065 GCA_000934455.1 Apostichopus parvimensis | reverse complement strand
TATAGCATACCATATGCATATCTCAGGAAATTGTCTATGCTATGGTAGGTACAGCTAGGTGGACTCTCTCCATGGGGATAATATTTGTATCTCTAGAATCTCTAATTATTTTGTCACAATGCTCCAAATGCCATTTATGCTAATTTGGGCGCTTTAACGTGAACAGACCCATATGTCCATGGATTAGAGCAGTTGTACTGTATGCATCTGTGGACGATTCTGTGTCAGAGATCAGACATACTGTACATGGCCTGTATGTTTCAACGACCAGTTTCTTAAAATGCTAGCCTTAGAAGGGAAGCTTGTAGACACTTGTATAGAAAGATGATTTGATTTAACAACCCCATAAATGAAACCAGTGGCACATCAAGTGTAGTACGGTAGTGCATCAAGCTTACAGTGCTTCACTTGCCATTGAAAAGTGTCCTAACTGTGTACTACTGTACATGTATAAGGGTTGTTTGTGGAAGACAATGAAAACATGCCCTTGGTGTTTGCACTGATTCGTGGAAAAGCAATAATTAAAATGAAATGAAACCAAAGTAGGTGGTTTTTTGTTCAATTTTAGTTTTGTACTTGAATATAAACTTGCTTTATTCAATTTAAAGGCTCAAACTTTGTTCCCTAAAAATTAACAAATAATGAATGAATTGAGATGTAAAAACAAGTTGACACAGTGGAATATCTCATCAATTAGAAGCTTCTGTGTCTACAGTAGTAGACTGGAGAAATGTTTTAATTAAGGTGAAATACTTAAATAAAAATACATTCATGAAAGCCAAATTTATCCTAGCCATTTATAGGAATAATTGATCTGGTATCACATGGAAAATGCTGATGCTTCGAATCTAAAGTCAGAAGGCAGTTTTTGTATGCTGAAACATGTTTACTTACTGTAGTTCTCATTCTTGATGATCAACACAAGTTATTGAAATTTGAACTGAGCTGCAAAACTCATGCTAAACTCTCCCTGGATACAATCTATCTTTTGGTAACAAAATATTGATAGTAAAGTGGAATGCATCTGCAGACATTGTACATTATAAGTCACATTTTGTAACTGCCATGACACCTTTGATAAAATAAAAACAAGTCTGCTTACTGTATTTGGGAAATAAAAAGTAAGTTAAACTGTTTAAAAACAAAACTCCTCCCATTATACAAAAAGAAGACGAAGAAATCAAATTACCTTGTAAACATGCCAACTGGTTGTCGTTTTTATTTCATTTTGTAGCTTTTGGGTTATGTCTGTGCCTGTGGTAAAAATTCCTAGAGATTGATGAGACTCCTACAGTACGTACTGTAAGTACAGTAAGAGTGCCTACAAATTGCTAGCCAGAAAAAAAGCCTCAGTACTGCAAGAATAGAATACTGAAAGAATAGTAGTCATTTGATGGTCAACGATCATGACTTCCTCAATGTGATTGCATTACTGATCCATGTAACTATTAATTGCAGTAGTAAGTGGTACAGAGAAGGACCAAGTGTTTGTAAAAATATCAACATTTTTTTAACTAGAGTTCCCTGAGTCCCTTTAATGTACTGTACCATTGCCCATGTACCTGAATAATAAGTACAGTTAATATACTGATTGTACATTTGAAAGAGTTGTGGTGAACATATCAAGAACATAATGCCATAGTGATGGTGATGATGGGTCGCCTGGTCACCCAGGACAACTGAAGATATATTATTTATTGCGCTCCTCTCTTTCCTGTCTCAACTCTACTTGCACCTTCCCATCTATCTACTGTATAGCCTCATAACGTAATATTTTACCACTGTGCCCCTTGACACTCCTCCGGATCATCACCCATCACCTCCTCCTTTTCGAATCTACCAATAACAAAGTTTGGAAACCCATTCTGGTCGTGTCCGCACCACAGGTTCCGAGAGAACTATCCCCTGAAGCTTCCAACCCACCATTTTAGAATTCAGCATGAAATGTGGAACTTAAAGGGAATATTTTTATGTAGACTAGTAATTCTAAATCATCTGGAGTTTGTCTCTTATAGATTCAATACTATTGTTCTTACTTTTACATATAAAACACTGCTAAGCTGTACATTTTGCACTTTTACTTTGGTTTTCTATAGTACTGCAAGTTGACAATGTTTTCCAACCTAACACAAATTAGTGTGCTGCTGTCAGTGTAGATTATGAGCATCCTGAGGTTTATAAATCATATAACTTGATGCGTTCTGCACATGTACTTTGTTATACAAAGTCGAACAAGAGGAAATAAACTGGACAAATACTGGACTTTCAAGTTTGGAAACGGACATCCCAAGAGTAAGAAAACAAAACAAAGTTTTAAGTCTGGCTCAGGACAAACAATTTGAGGTATAATATTGCTGTACAATTTGTCAGTAGTGTGCTTGTTTGCTCTTGATGGACAAAATGGACCACAAGACAGGTTTGAGATGGGGTTGGGGGGGGGGGGGGTCGTGTCTGGAGTCAAACCAATAGTCAGTAATGTTGAATTGCCACCTGTGATGGTGTCACTTCTAGGTGGAATTTGTAGCTGTAGAAACTGGGTGCATGAAGGGGGAAACCATGATGCCCCAGGTGCCAAGAACCCTGATCAACAAAAAGGCACTGCATGACTCTTTATCTTTTCAAGCTGCTGTATTAGAAACAGAAAAACACAGGTACCCTGCATCTCTCCAGCATTCATCAACCATTGGTAAAATATGTTCTCCACATTTAGGGTATAATGCAACATTTTTTATTTCAAGATATCTTGTCTTTGTGGAGACATACTGTATTCAATGTGTTACTGGAGTGAAAATAGAAGTTTTGGAATTTCCCAAATTGCCTTGTATATGTTATTAATACTCCTTTGAATAGTTTCTTGGCGACAACTTTAAAAGAAAAGGATTACATTTGTGATCATTGTCTTGTGAGAAAATGTAGGAGGGTGGGATGATTTGTCAAATAGAAACTGGGTGCATGAAGGGGGAAACCATGGTCCCCCATGCCCCAGGGGTTGAGAGACCTGATCAACAGAAGGTCACTGCATGACTCTTTATTTTTTAGAGCTGCTGTATTAGAAACAGTAAAACACAGGTACCCCCAGCAAAGTTTGGTCAAACATACAGACCAAATGTGGTTCTCTTAAGGCCCGGTCTCACTATACCGATTTTTTATCGGAATACTATCCGATTTTCCCGGAGGAATCAAAACAGCCAGTTTTTCGTTCGGGTCTTCTAGCCATGTGCAGCGATAAAGGACCTGATTTGCTATATGTTGAGCCATTCCGATGTGGAATAGCCCTCTCCTAACTTTTGTTATTGACTCCGTTTCCTTTTATCGGATAGCTATCTGATTTCTCTTCTGATTTTTATCCTTTTTCGATGTGACGTCACTTCAGAATGTAGTCCGTTCCAGAACCCCTCAGATTTGGAGTAGGTATTCGAATATTCCACTGCATTCGTTTCATTCACCACCACAAACCTCACTCTTCGGCCTAAAATCGGAAAATCGGACTGATTCCGATAAAATATCGCTGTAGTGTGACCGGGCCTTAATGATGCTACAGTATACAGCTGGGTTGGATGTACAGTACAGTAACATACAGTCAGTGCATTTGTTTTGATAACTGTTGAATAGTTTTTCATGATCACCAACATTCCGGGGTAAAAGCATCTGCCTAAGGAAAAGGTCAGTGTTTGACATTCAGTTGCAACCTTCAAGTGTGCTTAAGTACAGTTGGATGTGTAGATTCAGTATAAATATACTGCATGACTGATTGTCTTCCAACTCCCAGTTCATATATAGTTTATCAACACAACAGCATACCCTAGATACACTCTACACAGAGTTCATTGACTTCTATTTGTGGGCCGAATCACTGAGCGGATGAATACTGCATGTAGATTCTGGACTTACTGTAGGCTAAAAATAGCAATGCAGCCAGCTGATAGAGTGTGTAAAGTTGAAGGTACCAAGTAGTGTCTGGAAATGTATCAACTGTTGATTGTTAGCATGTAACTACACATTGTTCATTACCAGGCCTTTGATCATTCTTGTTGTAATGCAAAATGTCATTTTTCCTCATGGAATTTTGCAAGTATACATTTTAATGTTTTGGTTTAGAAGTCGCAGACATAGCAGTCTGTTTATTGTCGTTTTTGTGTGCCTTCTTTTGTGTGGGTGGTACTAAGCTAAACAATAGCTATACCAATTATTGTACAGCCTGTGGTTGTTACAAGGCAAATAGTACTGGTGAGACACACTACAATAGTTGTTGATACACATGTCTATATTGCATGTGTATACTATTGTATTATTGTTGAAAGTCATCTCAAGTGGTTGTGGACACTAATAAATACATACTTAGAACTCTGTTAACATTTGAGTTTATTGAGGTGATTTAGCTTTAGATTAAAATGGATGTGTTCAATCAAAGGAGGTGTTCAACTTTCAATCAAAGTATGTCGCATTCTATTGAGTTCTAATGTCCATCGGTCCATGGTAAGATACGAGAGAATTGAAATGAGCATGTGAATACTGTACAGTACAGTATATTATCATGATGATTGGTATTGCCTTGTCAGTAAAGCCTAAATAAGGCTAATGATGTGCAGCTCAGAGAATGTTGCTGGTGTCAAATAGCAGAATGCTTTGTGTGTGAAATGGTGAACTTGCTACATGTAATTGAACAGAGCTGTGTAGAATTTTCTCACAAGGTATCAAGGTTGCCTATTTGTTTACACATGGCCCATCTTGGAAGAAATTCCACCAAACTGACCAGCTGTGAGACAAAGATGTTTGTGGCAGTGTATTGAGCATTGTGCTCTATGAAAACAATATCCATGAAGCTCAAAATGAAAGGGTAAAAGAGAGTGAATTATTTGGAGTGCAGTAGGGAGAGGGGGGGGGGGGTGAGTTGGGGGATTGAAGTATTGTTCTTTCTTTTTGATACAGAGTGCAATCTCAATGTTTTTATTTAACTGCATTTGTTTTTCATTTATTGTATCTATTTCTTCACTTTTGCCCCCAGATTTCTCATTGGTTCAATATATATACTGTATGTATTGAAGACACCATGGCTTCATCTTGTATGAATGCACCACGAATCATGGTCTTTAGGCCAACCATGGAGGATATGAAGGACTTTTCAGGTTACATTTCCTACATGGAGTCAAAAGGAGCTCATCTGGCAGGTGTTGCAAAGGTATTCTGTCAGCTTGTACCATTCATTAATCTCTGGTCTTACAGTAATTGTTGATTAATTCATATTGTCTTCCCAAGTTGTTCTAGAACTGCTGATTGTCTCCCAAACCAGGCGAGTTCAATATTCTTTGTTGCAAGCTCAAGAGTCCCACTAGGAAAGTTAAATGTACACAACATTTTAATTGGATCTATTATGCAGAGCATGAAATGACTGTTTCTGGGGATTCTTGTTGATTTTGTGTAAATTGGGGAGTGGTTGGGGGTGTTGGGATCTGGGGAGGGGGCTGCTGGGATCTTGGGAGGAGAGGATTGCCAAAAAAGCCTTGATGGAAATATTCAAGTTGCTGACAGTGCTCTTACTGTGAGTAAGTTTGTTACAAGTGCTTTGAATTACCTCCGAGTTAAATCACTCTGGTTGGGTTGGAAAGCTCATATATATTGTTTCTGTTGTTCCAGGTTATCCCACCAAAAGAGTTTGTCCCACGACAGAGGTACGATGATATCGATATGACAATCCCAGCCCCCATTCAACAAGAGGTCATGGGTCATCAGGGACTGTACACCCAGTACAATATACAGAAGAAGGCAATGACTGTGGAGGAATACAGAAAGCTGGCCAACAGTTCAAAGTAAGGCTCCATTAAAGAGTTGAAATCTTACATTTATCTTTGTGTTTAAAGATATGACTATTTAAGAAATAAGCAAGGCACTGTAGATTGGGGCTCGCCATACCTTTGTAATTTGAGGATGTGTAAGGAAAAAAATTGCGATGAGAAAAATTGAGACAAAGAAGTGATAAACATCCAATTAACAAGGCCAGAAATTAATGGCAATATACAGTATATACATTGTAATACACATTTCAAAGTTTTGAAATATATTCCTTCGTTGCAGCCCACATGTTTGCATGATTGTAAATGTCAAAAAGTGACTCACTGTACTGTAAGGCCTATTGATCACTTTTTCAGTAACTAATTTTTCAACAATATTTACAGTAGTAGATAAATATATTGTACTACACGTGCCCATTCTGTGCATGGTTTATCTCTTACCCTTTTTTAATTCTCCTCTTATTGGTATTTATGGAAAGTTTTGAACCATGTTGGGTGTTGGTTGTTTATATACAGTATCTTCACTTTTAAGAACTTTTATAACAAATCTTTGTCGGTCCATTTGATTCCAGATACTGTACCCCACCACATTTCGACTACGAGGACCTTGAACGAAAATATTGGAAGAACATAACGTACAACCCACCCATCTATGGGGCTGACATATCGGGCTCGATATATGACAAAGGATGGAAGATTTGGAACATCAACAGACTGAATACGATACTGGATCTCATAGAGGAGGAGGAAGGTTAGAAGAAATATCAATAATTGGTTCAATTACAAACATGAAAATGGCTTTATTTATTGGGTCGTAAAATTCTCCTGCAATTTTTCGAAACATGTTTGACCTGTAAGAAAGGTCATATGTATCCCTTTGCCAATTAAGGCAGATGCCATTATCAGCCGAGGTTGATAAAAATTGTAAGTCTTGTCCTATCCTGACTGTAGAAACCATGTTTACAAAGTGCATTGAGTAACCGGTATAATGAGCTATATGAATAAGTAATATTATTATCATTATTAATGTTGCTTGAGATTTATCAAATATGGGGATGCATGTAATGTGCAATAATTAATGCTCCCCTCCCTCACCCCACAAATTCATCCACTAGCATACTTGAAAAAACTTACTCTCAGCCTGATCTTTTTAGTCTTGAACTTAGAACTGGGATAACATCCATCCCAGAGAAAATTACAGACTTAACCTCTGTATAGTTGCTTTCATTGATAGATTGATAACATTGAAATATTTGTACATAAACATGAACAGTAATACTGTATGATCTCTATTGATCCTTCTCTAATATTGCACTACTGACAGTTATGCAAAATTCCTGTCCTTGATATACTGAGCTTGTTACTGTTTTGTACTGGGTCTTTATTTTTTTATTTCTTTGTGTGTTTGTTTGTGTTTGTTACTTGTTTAGCATGATTGTTGAAACTGGCACTAACCTTGATTTGTTATTTTAATGGCTTTCACCAGTTTTCAAATAGGATGCTGTGTTAAGCTCAGTTGACTGCCTTCGCAGCCCGTCCCCTACCCCTCACCCTCCCATCACAACCCACCCTCCCTCCCTCTTTCTTCTCCTCTTCCATTGTGTGTTAATAAGTCCAATGATGCATAACCATACCGTTGAGTCATATCTTCTGAAATACTTTGTGAAGATACCTCGGTTTCCTCGTGGCTGAGGAATACTTAACACACATTGGGAGTGTCATAAAACTCATTGATCTGTCCAGGGATGGGGGCCCAGCAGTTCCAAATCCAGCCCGGCACAATCAGTATTTTAAACATTTCCACCCATTCACTATTTTTGATGATTCATTTAACAAAATTTACCATTATCAAAATATGGGTGAATACTTGGCACAGAAGTTAGTGCCATAATAGGAAAAAGACAGCACCATTTGCCATATATCATACTTCATTTGCAACAGTTTGTCTAGGAGGGACACCCCCACCCCTTAGACCCCTCCCCCAGGATGTGGATCACACTGCCGCACAAATCCACCCGGCATTCAGGTATTCTTGAGCACATCCCTGTCTACCACTGCAAGTATATCTCTTTAAAATACACTTACTCTAAGATTGAGGGGTTGCCCATAGAATCACGAAACTGTTTTTCATGTATGGAATTACAGTCCATTGAGAGGTTGTTGATACTTTCTACAAATTAAATTATCTAACAGACAGAGTGAATATTCAGAGTTAAAGGGATATAATTCTCGTCATGTATTATATATTACAGGTGTTAAGATTGAAGGAGTCAACACAGCCTATCTGTACTTTGGTATGTGGAAGACTACATTTGCATGGCACACAGAAGACATGGACTTGTACAGTATAAACTACATCCACCACGGAGCACCCAAAACATGGTGAGTCTGGCAGAAGACAAGAAGATGGGTTACCTGATGCTAGGTTCAAGCTGACATTACACTGAAGGAATGGGTGTTCTGGTGGGGGGGGGGGATATAGGTTTTTTTCTGCTATTATCTGATCAATAAACAAAAAGACAAACTTTTTTTTTCTTGAGAACAGTAGGTTGAGCAATGTCTCATCTGTGGTCAACTTATTATGTGATAAATAATGGGGTAGGACCAGTATGTTTTGGCTACTGACACTAGAGAGGATTGTGTATTTATTGATTGAAGGGTCTGATCTAGTTGTATGTAGCTAAAGAGGCCAATGAAGATACAACCACCGTTGAGTCATCTCATCTGAAATATTCTTTATGATGAAAAGCTCTGGTTTCCTCGTGTCTGAGGTCAATTTAACAATATGATACAAAGTGTACATTGAGGAGAAAATATAATAGCTGCTTTCATGCGTCTTGTTTTTATACTAATACAACAAGGGAAAATGAGTTGACCGACCAGATCAGTAAACTACCAAAGTTGTATTTTGTAAATGGTCAACTTCATGGCACAACTGTCCTAATTTGCATATAAGTGTCAGGGTGACCAGCAAGTGATCTGTTTAAGTATGAAAAGTTATGAGTAAAATCATGTATACAGTAGTTTGAACATTTCTGAAGGCAGAAGTATTGATGAATTTTTGTGTTTTGATAATCTTTTCGTATGGGGGTAAATTTTTAAGGATTATTTTCTGGTTGCCCCATGGAAAACCAGGGCTCATATTTTGGTTGCCCGAACAGCATATGGGGTGTCCATGAAATACTTAAGCAAAGTAAAGAGTGAGCAATATGTACTGTACACTGTAAGGAGAGGTGTGTAGGTTTCTTGCATGGAACTCCAACTTTGGACATTCAAAGCTTCCCTTCAGTTGGATGGTAGGCCTACACTAGTTTTGTTTTATTTCAGCTATCCTCCAAACTGACTGAGATGAACACCATCTTATCATTTTACCTAATTGGGTGTTTTTAGTTACAATGCAATCTGAATTTGATGTAAGCTGAGTGACTACCTTAGCTGGTTTTGCTTGTCCAAACAGAAATTTGGTGGTCTCGGACGATCAGACCACCGTTAAATGTTTTGCCCTGCATTGTCATACATTGGTTACTACTTTTTTTTTCTCATGTCTTCAGGTATGCCATTCCAACAGAACATGCAAGAAGACTGGAAAGATTGGCAGCTGGTAAGAGTTTATACATTTGCATCAGGATGTCATTTGTAGTCAGTTTTCCAGTTTCACTTTTTCACCAGAACTATGAACATCTGTCTAAATATTGAAGGAGGAAAAATATAATTCAAAGATGTTTGAATCCAATTTTTTATCACTTAAAGTGGAGGCAGAGATACATTTCAAAGAATATTCTCCAAAAAAACCCAAGTAGAGATAAGCATGTCAGCGGATCATCTCTGACAGTGATACCAAATGCTTGTAAATGTTTCGATTATCCTCAAAGACCAATGAAGATACAACCACCGTTGAGTCATATCATCTGACTTCTGACTGATGAAAAGCTCTGGTTTCCTCGTGTCTGAGGTCGTCATAAACAATACTTTATCTTATATCTAGCGTCTGGTTAAAATTTGCAACGTACGATTCACATCACGGAATGATTTTTATGATAAGTCCTGACGTTATGATGTCGATTTGGATATCAGAAACAGGTGCATAACGTCAAGAAGGTCACTCGTACCCTGTGTGATTGACATGCCTGACAAGAGGGGGAGCAATTAGTAGAGATACAGTTCCTGCAGCCCAGGGTCAGTTAGGGAGACTGGGAATGTTTGGGATTAAGAATTATGTTATTCTTAATTTTCTAATACTCTTAAGAAGAAAGGGAAAACAAGGGGGCTTGATGACGTTACTGTCCATTAGGGCCAGACCTGGCTATGGATGCCCCTGGTGATAGATTAAATTTTAATTGTAATAAGTAACAGTTAGGCCTTTGCCCTTTTCTTTGCATATTAATCAAGGTACTGTCCCTTAAATTGTTGTGTAACAATTGAGCATAAACCCTAGTAAAATCCCCCTCTGGTAGCAGAATTTTTAGACAAAGAAAGGCGACTTCTCATTGTTCGTATGGAGGGTATGGAAGTATATTCCAAGGATAATATTTTCTTGGCTTAAACAAGATATGATATGAAATGAAAATAAAGCAAAACTGTTGGCAAACTGCGTATTCACTAAAGAGCCTGTGTAAGAGAATGTGTAAAATTCAGAGGGCAGGACGTTTCAATCCTAGCAGGATCTTCTTTAAGTCTAGAATCTAGATTTAAACAAGATATGAAATGTTTAAATCTGTTCATTATCCTCCTGTTGTTATAAATTTATCATTTTGTCTTTTAATGTGCATTCATCTCTGACACCATGTTTGTTCTTCCCTTCACAGGTTTCTTTCCGGGTAGTTTTGCAGACTGCTCTAATTTCTTGCGACATAAGATGACTGTTATTGCACCTTACATCTTGAAGAAGTATTCCATCCCATTCGACAAGGTAAACATCAGCGGTCTATTTGCTGAAAATAGAGTTCAAAAGATAGAACAAGTAGTATCACACGTCTCCTATCTGGGAGAGTGACTAGAATCTTTAGTTTTAATACGAAAGAATCAGGACCAAGTTTTTGTCCTGTTACAAACTACACAAGCCTGACTGTGCTGAAGAGTTGTCCTAAATGATCGTAAAAGTACATTCTCTAAAAAGGTTACTATAATGGAAATCTTCGATACCAATTCCCTACGGATCATCTCCGACAGTGATACAAAATGCTTGTAAATGTTTCGATTATCCTCAAAGACCAATGAAGATACAACCACCGTTGAGTCATATCATCTGACTTCTGACTGATGAAAAGCTCT
>KN883202.1:68678-79157 GCA_000934455.1 Apostichopus parvimensis | reverse complement strand
AGTGTCAACTTTATCAGAGTTCATGAGTTTGAATTAGATGAATATTTATATTGATGAATATTTATATTGATGAATATTTATATTAATGAATAATGAATAGAATAATTATTGAGTGTATAATGCTAGGCCTTTCTAGTTGTTACAGAATAAAGTCTACAGAAAGAACCCTGTGTACACTCAAACTTAGACGCTTCAAAAGACATCAAGATTTAGTCTTATTTTGTTACTGTGGCAATACCCATAAACACAGAGGAACGCTATGGAATTTATGCTACAAAACCCAAATAGATTTCCATTGCAAATTTGTGGATAAGCACCAGCAGTAAATACGTTCCCACCTTAACTCTGTTTTTGTTTTTGTTTCTATGCAGAAATGTTATTATTGTCGATCATTCATTAAGACCAGTCCGAAGTATGCTTCATGTATTCAGTGTTCGGTTGGAAAGTGCGCCCTCTCCTTCCACGTTACCTGTGCAAAGGCAGCTGGTGTCATGATGGAACCTAGTGATTGGCCTTACCCTGTTTATGCAACTTGCTGCAAGCATCCTTTTGCCAACAGAGATATTGTAAGTAATTCTCTCACGTATCCGACATTTCTTTCATCAAAATTGTTTCAGTCCCTTACGACAAAAACTTTCCATCGGATGGGAAGATATTGCCTGGACTTTGTGTGCATAATTAGCTCCATCTTTCTCCAAGAACCAAATTGTGCAGGAAAATATTTGTTTAACTGGTGATAGTGTTATGTGTACTGAAGGATATTTTAGTGGTGGACATGGTGGGTATGAGTCTGTTTTATGATAAATGCTTATACGAACTATTTGTGCAGACTGTCGTGTCTGAAAGAGGTACCAAAGTATCAGAGAGGAACATTCTCACGTTGGTGTTGTATAAGGGTCAGAATTGGGTAGCTTCCTTCATTTTCACAATGTTTTGGTCATTCCACCTCAGATTCGAAGGGGTAGTTTAAAGGGCGTGTCCACCGGAGAAAGGGTCATCGCAAAACACAAAAACAGTAGATTCTATGAGGCTGAGGTGATCGGAGAACGAGAACAGATGTTCTGTCACGTCAACTTTTACGATAATTCATTCAGCGAAAATCTGTTTCCTGAAGATATCGTGGTACGTATTTTGATTTTACCCTGCCGAACCGTAACGGAAAGATTGTTTTAAGAAAGCTATTTATGTTAGGTCAGCAATTTTTCCTAACTTATCGAACGGTACTCAAAGCCTGATTACAGTTGATCAAATTAAAAATACAAAAGTATATCATTTAAACATAAACACCAATGAGCTAGTAGATAATGATCAGAGCTTAAACATTCATTACCCAGACACCATGTCATAATTATATTCATCACATGTTGCAAAATAAAAATAAAATGGGAAAAGTTTAGCATTGTTTTTTTAAATGAACGTTCAGTTTCTTTCAGGCAATGTAAGTACATTGCATTGTCTTGGGAGTTGAGTAGTGAATAGCGTCGACGCCTTTATCAAAATTGAGCTTACAAACTGAGTTGATTTAGACAAGAGGGTAAGTGCAAAGCAAGTTTGGTGATTGGCTTGGAGGTATCTTACAGAAAACAAGAGACAGTAAAAGTAACCCTTCAGTATCATAAACCTTCAAGACACAAACGTTTAAAAGTCAATGTGGATTTAGGTTTGGAATTGCTATTTTGAGATTTTCCCATTTGTCCACATTTGTCCACTTTTGACTTTTGTTTTCTTAGAGTCATAACATTTCCAGGGACAGACCACCAGCCGCCGGAGATAAGGTCAAAGTTCTCTGGACGGACGGTGTCGTCTACGACGGTGCCTATGTGAAGGACAGCTTCATCAAGATCTACGACGTGGAGTTCCAAGATGCCTCCGTAGTGACGGTG
This sequence comes from Apostichopus parvimensis, assembly GCA_000934455.1. NCBI lineage: Eukaryota > Metazoa > Echinodermata > Holothuroidea > Aspidochirotida > Stichopodidae > Apostichopus > Apostichopus parvimensis. The sequence goes on along the minus strand of KN883202.1, from coordinate 77,274 downwards.
AAGCGTGAGGACATCTATAGGAAAGGAGAGGAAATACCAAAGAAAGTCAGAACAAAACTGGTAAGGTATGCTTTGGTGATCAGGGATACGTGGAACATGGGAGAAATGTACTTACATGTTCACAAGGAAGGGTTGTGTTGCATTTGTGCCAGTGTTGTTGTTAATCCGGAATGTGATTGTGGAAGACAAAGGGACACCTTGGTTTAGATTCCATCCCTTGAAGATGCTCATTGCACTGCACTGGACCTACTCAACATGTGCATCTCCTCATTTGACAGCTGAGAGGGTCTAATGTAAAATCAAAAAGAACCAGAGGAGAGGGAAGTAAGGGACGAGGGGTATGAAAATTCTCTTGCTGACAACGGTTTGGATCGTAAATGAGTTTGTGTTTCAACAAATCTACCAATGCAAATGACCGCATTATTTTAATTAGTGGACTTAGGCTCATCTTACCTAGCGACACACCTTGTTACCTCAACCATCGGCATTGCAGAACAGAATGCATAGCATAGCATACAACCAAAGTATATAAGTGACATCTATGTGCTCCACAAGTTAACAATCAATGAAGAAACTGATGACGATGATGCATCCAGAGAATAAATCTAGCGATCATCAGCAGGTTTCTTCTGTGTTTGGACTTTGGCATCAAAGTACTGATGATGTTAAGGTTCTATGTACAAGCCAAACTGAATAAATTTCCCCTGTTAATTGATGATAATTTTTTTTTTTTAATTTCCTTAAGGAACATAGCCTCATTGTTATGACAGCAACTCTCTGTGTTTTGTTGAGAATTTTTCAAAATTTAACAAGCATTACTCAAAATAAAGTTATAATTGATCATAATTAGATACTATATTCTACAGCTTTCTACCAAATGAAGGTTACATCTAGATGTAAAGTCAATTCATATTTAAAGTCTCAACATTCATCCCCCAGACACTGTTCCATATTGGCATGTATCACTAGGGAAATTATGCAAAATTTGAATATATCAAAAGTTTTCCTTCATTATTCATTATTCAGACTTTTGCTTCATGAATTAGATTAGATATGAAGCTTGATATACAAGCAGCTAAGGACCTAATATTGCTATAAAATGGAAGGATGGTATGGAAGAGTATTTCAAAATATGATCAAAAAGCTTCTTTGAGTAGATGCTTCATTTCAGCAGTACCCACGAACTGCGTGGGTAATGGTATCGATAACCACCGATGCTAGTTTCATCAATGCAAACATGAAAACGACAAACATGGCTTCTGCCTAAACCGGTTCAACTTACCCATGTATCCAGAAGAGAAATACTTTCTGTCCATAACACAACATAAATATAGTGTGAACTGCTGCCAACTCAAATACCAAGTAACAATAAGCAGCTAGAGCCTGGAACAAAGTAACACATTTGCGTTAGGTTTGCCATTAACATTTCTGAGAATTCAAAAGTGCGAAACCCTAGTCACGACAGTCTTTCCTTCTCTTTTCTCGTTTCAGTCCGTAGCATCAGACATGCGCCACCAAGATTTCTATGGCAACCAAGTCATCGGTGAGAAGCATCGTCAGGTTACCAGCCGATACGCTACCCCATCAGCAGAAAACACCGACCAATCAGATAGCTCTTCCTCCGAAATGAAGGACTAGTTAATATTAATAATTGAGTCATCCAATCTCCGTTTGGTTGGTTCTGTTTCGAGATTTTATTTGATGAATACTCAGAGCTCAGGCACACTGTCATCTTTTCTCTTTTTCCTAGGTCTTTTGCTACTTTCTTTTGCATTTTGATTGATTTATAAGAACTAGTAAGAAAAGTTATTCAGTATGCTTAGCAAAATGATATTTCTATCTTTTTAGTGCAATTTTGTACTTTTCTTAGTAATTTATTCACTACTCTTTCTATTTTCAACTTCAAAGAAAAATAGCAGTCTAGCTGGAAATTATTACGAGGAGGACAACAACTCCCATTGTTGTGATTTAATTAACATGACTAATTAACAAAAGCCAATATCTTGTCATCTTAATATGTCCATTGAAAATATTGCTTGTCTAGGGTCAATTTAAGATTCAGAATCGATTGCATAAACATTGGAACTTATGAATATACGTCGACTTGGACAGAAGTCAAGAAAATTTAAAAAATGTGTCACATTTTGGAATATTAAGTTTATCGTTAATTGATAGCTAACTCTTAGATATTGTTGAGATAAAGACGATGTGTTCGGTGGTACCAACAAGTCGGGAAACAGCTGTTGGTTTCTCATTTACAGTTTTGGCCTCTAATGAATTAATTACTGAGACAATTGGAATATATCTGCATAAAATCATTCTATCAACCTATGGCAGACTGCAGTAGGTTAAAGCACCAGGCGATTGTGTTGCTAATATAACCTTCAAAATCTTTGAACCTTCCAAGAGAAATGTTGACAATTGAGCCATCGACATGCTAGTTCCACAGCACTGGTAGCTTACCAGCATCTTTCTGGGTCTGGTCTATTTTGCACATTAGAATGGGGACTAAGTTTCACTATTACTACAGTTGGAATGGCAAAAAAAAGTGCTTTATAGAGTTTTGCACTGAATATTATTGTCCTTATTATTCAGAGAATCTGATGAGATGTTTAAACAAGTCTAGAGAGCAACCTACTCCTTTAATTTCTTTCTCTGTAGTTATTTCTTATGTTCCTCATAAACACTGGTAACGTAGCTTGTTAAGTTATGCAAAGATGTAAAACCATGACAAGACCAGAATCTGGCAGAGATAATCATTACAAATGGTTGGATTAGTCCTCTCTGAAAGATGGAGGTTCTCTAAGATGCAGCTAACAGAGAGGTCATAACTCTAAATTCATTGAGATTACAAGCCTCTGCTGACATTTAATTAAACTCATTGGTGGTGTGGAGACTTAATCTGCCGAAGAAAATAACAATGTTCGATTACGGGGGAAGGATCAATTGTTGTTACACAATATTCTTGACTGGGCAGAAAGTGTTTGTATATTGCCAGAAACATTAATCAGCACAGTAACAAGCAAATCACCAGTTCAGAGAGTGCAGTCACTGCCCTTCCTTTTTAGCAATCACTGTCTCTCTCACAGTCCCCATGAGTGATGGTTTGTTTCTCAAACTCTCAAATAGTTAAAACCTTTGACAGAAACTAATATATATGTTTACAATTATACAGTTACATTGTAATATACACTCCACTGTTTACTTGTAAAACTCAAGTGCTTTTCTGTTCTGGTTAATATTTTCTGGTATTGAGTGTTGTTGGGGGTCATATTGACATCGGTTTTTAACAGGTTTTTTGCTGACATGGTTTCGTAGACAGAATACTTAATATTTAATAATTATATAAAATTGAAAATGTTCAAGTTTGAAGAATGAAAATGTAATTTTGAATGCCTAAGCAATAGTTATCATATATGTTCGAATGTTAAAACTTCCAATATCAGAGAGGTTTCTTTTGAGAACATAGGATTAAGTACAAATGGGGCCAGTTTTAAGTCTGTTTAGTAATGAAAAGCTTTATTCATATAAACTACTTCTTGAGTAGAACTCCAGAAAACTTTAACTTTACGCTAAGTGGGACTTTCTATCATCATAGCCTTCCACTAAACATGATACATGACGTGCTCTGAGTGGGGTTTGTGGAAACTGAATATAGAGGTTAAGGTTTATCTACTGATTCATCAGCGCAAAAAAAATACAACCATAAGTTGATTCACACGATCAATGCTGTGGGGGTTTGTTAAGCAGAGTCTCCTGTGGAATTGTTTTTTCTGATTTGCAAATTGGAAAACATGCTTTTTTTTTTCTGGTTTGCAAATTGGGACACATGGTTCGATATTTTCTGGTTTGCAAATTGGGAAACATGGTTCGTTTTTTTCCGGTTTCAAATTGGGACACATGGCTCGATATTTTCTGGTTTGCAAATTGGGAAACATGGTTCCTTTTTTTCCGATTTTCAAATTGGGACACATGGTTCGATATTGTCTGGTTTGCAAATTGGGAAACATGGTACTGGTTTTTTTCTCTGGTAGCAAATTGGGAAACATCGTTTGGTTTTGCTCTCTCAGTAGTCTGGAACAATTTAATAAAGTGGCGAGATGCTGTGGTGCACCCTCATTTAATGGGATGGGGATGTTAAGTGGTCATCAGGAATGGGTGCGAGGATTACAAGCCTGTCTAGTTACCGGCTGAACATCAATGGGAGATACAATCTGTTGTTTATCTACCTCATCACAACAAATATGATTTCAAATAAGCTTTCATGCTGGTGGCTTCGTAACGTTTGGGAAATACTAAACTAACAGATGGGAGTCTATCTGGAAAGTTATACTGTTTGTCTCCCTCCCGCTTGTCTGTGTTTCCTCATGTGAAAAAAATCCATCTCTAAAGCTAGATGAGGAAGAATTATTTTTGGTAACGTGTGGGTTTGGTAATCAAATTTGGTCAATTTGAAAGGTTATGAAGATTTCATGAAGTTTCTGCCCAGGAAAAGAAAATATTTTTTACTTTTGAATTTTAAGTTTCATGCACTTGGTCCAGGAAAGGAAAGCATTAGTTTTGTCTATCTTTCTTCTTATTCAGTATTGAAGTGTGCACAATAATTTGATTTGAATGTATCTATGTATTAGTTCATAATCTCAAATTGGATTTTCTTTATTTTCTCAACAAAATGGGTAATATGTAAAAAGTATTGTTAATAAAAAATTTAAGAAATTGTGGTTCACATTAGATAATTTTGTAACAGTCTGACATTTTCATCTCAGGGAACCCCTGTTGTTTATCGTACGCCAGTTTATAATACCATATCGTTCATGCAAACATGCATATCCCCATATCTCTCGATGGCTTTTTTTTTTAAATAAAGTATGAAGTATGTTTATGCATTGGTCTGTCTCCAACTCAAAACATTTCTTACTCTCTGAAATGGCCATCAAAAGTAAACTGCTTTTTGAATCCTTTAGCAACAGCACCAATAGCCTACATTATGTTGTATTGAAGCTAGAGTAGGAATTCTCCTTCCATCAATTTTATTGACTTTCTGGAAGAAAGAGGAAAGTAGGGACGCAATTGAATTCAGGTGAAAGTACCTGAGAATTTCATGCTTTTAACTGTCAAGTTAAAACAGTATGACATGTTATTCTCTTAACATATAACCTTTTGGTTAAATTGATTTCCATAGCTGTTATTCATTTGTTCTGGTAAATTGCCCAGTATTTAAAGTACTCTGGACACCCAGCCAATTTGCCGCAACATTCAGTACATTTATCGTGTGTGATAATCTCATTCAAAATCTGTTGAATGTTTCGTAAAGCTCTGTTCGTTTCCAAGCTACACACATTTGAAAGTTTGATAAATCTGGGAAATGCATAAAAGACGTGCAAACTATGAGGTGGAGTGTTGGGCTCATCAAATTTTCTTATTTTAGGCCTTAATATAAGTTAGCCCTAGTTACAAGCCTACATATATAATTTGAATAATGTGATGTACCTTTTTTCAAAGATGACAATAAAATACTTCAAGAAAAGGGCCAAAAAACTTGTGTTCAGTGTCCTTGAAACGAAAGGAAGGTTGTAAAAACAAAGGTGTAACATAAAAAAATTAGGCAGTTGCTCCCTTTACATCATCATCAATGTGCATAATAAGCTAATGTTTATTCATAAATGAAAATAGAATAAAGTAAAGACTTGTAAAATGGTCAGTATTTAATGGATTTTGATGGGAGTTGGAGCTATTTTCATGATTTCTTATACCTATTAGAGTGTTTAGGACAATGTTGTTCATAGGTGTCTGTAGATCTATTCAGAGGTGACAGTGTTCAAGGTATTTTGCAATGGTCAAACCAAGGAGTAACATGGCAATAATCTAATCTATCCATTTTGTTGCAATTTCATTTCCGCAATTCCAATCCTGATTTGCTGTTTAAAAAAAGTGTGAAAAAAGAGAAGAAAACGTGACCCTCAAACGGTTTTACCCTCTAGTGAAAGGGGTTAAATGTAAGTACTAGGTTACCTGTATAAAATTATGCAAGGATTAGATGCTGTATATTTTAAACATAGTTTGCATAGTGAATACTATCTAGGTCACTGTTTTGTTTATTCCTTGTTTATTGTGTATATATACATATATATATATATATATTGCCAGATCCTTCCTTTCTTAGGTCTTCTCTGAATACTAACACATGTTTTATTCCTGATGATGTTAATGATGTCATCAAGATTCATGTGTATATTTTAATGCATCCTTGAGTGTGGAGTTACTGTAATATAAAATCAGCTTGGCTGGTTTCTAGGCCAGCATGGAATTTTCTTACCACAGATCAATTTGTTGTTGTTGTTGAAGTGAATAAACATTGACAGTATATTCACCATAGGTTTTCAATGTTTTTCCCATTTTTTTTGTAGCAATTGGTATGGTCCAATTGAAGAATAATTCTACTGTTATAGAGGAGACTTATTAGGGGGTGGGGATGAGGAACCCTCCACCCCTTTCTTAGCTCTCCCCTTTCTTAGCCCCGCCCTTTCTCTGCAAAGGATAATTCATGTTGGATCAAGAACGGATTTGGTCTATTAGGAATCAGACAAAGTGCCAAGAATTAACTCAGTACCCAAACACCTTAACAGAAATACTTACGCCTGTTGTGATTCGCAGATAATGTCACCTGTTTACCCATAGCGATAGTGAATTCTCAAATACCGTAGTAAAACATTTAAGTTCTATATACAATAATGTATTTAGGGTTTCTCGAGTAATTTTAATACGGTGCATGTTCGCTACGCTAGCCTTCCGTCGTTTGATCATGTGTGTTAATGAACAGTGCCATCTATTACCATCGTTACATCTCCCAACTTTATAAGTAACACCGTAGAGTCGTAGGTCCTTCACCGTCCGATTAGGGTGTGCATTCGGGGTCCGTGGGTGGGGGGGGGGGTCGTCACACCCCATTGAAAATAAGTCCCAAATCAATGCCAAACGGTCCCCAAATAGGAGCCGATTTACAGGGTGGTATTACACCCACGAAAGTAAGAGTAATACAACGTTAAATGAAAAAAAAATTCGTTCTCTGTATTTTCCCATTACGTCTACATTTCCCTGATAATACTAAGCTCCGAGGGTTTCGCCATCTGGACTACGTAATGCATTCCGCTGAAACTGAATTCCTCTCAGAAATATATATTATGTACTTTACAAATAGTTGCAAACGCTGCAAGCAAAGTCTCCATGATTCGCACCAGCCTCGGCTTAATTGGAATACATTTCAGAGAACTGTTAATTCCTCTTTCTGCACTTTTAACTTTAAAGTCAGATATTAAGACACATCACCAAAATCTAAAGAGTATGGAGGCTTCTCCCTTTCGATACCACCCCCCCCCCCGCACCATCCGGGCTTTGAGATATATTCAAGGGAAGATAAATTCCTCTCTCACGTATATTTTCCTGATTTAGACTCGCTGCGAACACAAGAAATACTCCAAAACGATGCAGTTTCGAGGGCGTTCCCCTTCCCCTTCCCCTCTCTCACTGGATTACATTCTCGCTACGAGAGAGCAAGAAATGTCGTAAAACGCTGCAGCTTCCACCTTCTCACCCCACTATAGTTTTAAATGCATTGCGCAGAGAAATTGAATTCCTTTCCTTCCGACACTTATTTTTGTGATTTTAGCTCGCTACGAGTTAGAGAAATCTAAAAACGCTGCAGCTTCCGGGTCCTTTCCCTCTGGACAGGGACTAGGATTCCAAGAGAAACGCCGTATAATATAAGAGTAAATCCTCTTGTTTTTGACACGTATTTTTCTTTCTAAAAATGCTGCAGCTTCCTGAGACTTAACCTCTCCCCACGTTTTACCAGACAAATAAAAGTGTTCAGTTGCATATCCCAGAGTGCTGTGTTTGTTGCCCTGAAGTCGGTCTCAAGAATGCTAGTCACGAAGTCGCTCTGCATCCTCTTGACATAGAAGGTTAATGTTCACACCTGCGGTCGATATGGCTCTGTTGTAACGCTTTTGATAATCTGCATAGGAAAATGACATCGGAATCAAAATGTAAACGAAATGGAAAATAATATGAATAATGGATAAAATTAACATATCGAGGGACTCCTTTCCACATGAGACTGCAGAACCCCCCCCCCCCCCGCTGAGTCTTGGTCACAAATACCGCCGCAGTAGCCTATACCCATTGCAGTATTATACTAGCTGTAAGACGTTCAGTTTGCAATAGTACAATATATACAGTACTAGTTTAATCGTCAAGCATCGAAATAAAATATGCATGTAACCAATTAGCGTAAGTTATCATCCTTTCAACTTCTTGCTGCATCTTGACGTAAACATCTTGTTTGATTCCAGCTTAAACTGGAATATACTTTGAATGGGCGTTGTCAGTAAGATAGAGATATTCCTGCCACTCCCATATTGAAAAGTGAGAGCCATTACATTAGTTGCTATTAATAGCGCATGAATCATCCATTGTGTTGTTCCCGGGGATCTTTTCTTCTGCCATCGATTGCGTGGGAGTGACTCATAACAACATTCCAAAGATGATACAAGCGCTAATGAGTCGTCTGCCAAGATGAGTTGTCAAACAAAGTGGT
>KN883202.1:39747-60009 GCA_000934455.1 Apostichopus parvimensis | reverse complement strand
ATGTGGACAATCTTAAAATATTTAAGTTGTCCATTTTTGTCGGAATGTAGTTATATTTATCTTTGTGTTATGCGTTAGTGTTATTTCTGTTATGTATGTGAACCCTCAAGAAATTGTGTTACGCTGTTACTCTTCATATATACGTACTTTGATGTCTAAGAGCTGTGTTATACGTACTGTAGCCTGCTAAGAAAGTTTTATTCTTGTTATTTCATGAGAATAAAGTTCTGTACAAAGTAAAGAGAACTCAGTTGACAGAGTTGTCTCTAGCCAGTTAAACACTAAGATCCAATGCCTCCCCAACACAGAAACAGGCTTTGTTTGTAAACACTGATTACATTCCAACTGACCAGTACGTACAACTAAAAGCTCATATATGCAACAGTATGTATAATTATATAATTGAAAACGTCATGAGAAGGAAAATCCAGAACAGAAAGTAACGTTGCAGGTAATTGTTGTTCAACAACATACTTCGTGTTCATTGATCACTACAAATGCAAGAATGTTTCCAGACAATGGGTAGGGACTATTAGCCAATCAAATCACAGGGAATTTGGTAACACATCATTGTCTAATTTTAGCATGAGAATCTCCGTAATGGAGTGTTATGACATATATATTTTCAAACAAATTCAATGATCTGTAGGAGTGCATGCGAGAACTTTTGATTCTTGCCAGAAGTTGTGGTTTTTTGAAAAGAAATAATGAAAGATGTTCATTCAAAATTGTGTTTTGTTATATTTTCCGTTGACCTAGTTGTAGGAGTGTACTTGGGGTTTGTTTTTCAAAAAAACAAGTTTGCGTCAAACATTGCGGACGCAGAATCCTGCGTTCGTAACAACGCTGTAACATTTATGTATGTATATTTACAGAAACAAAATCACTGATTCTTTGCCATACAGTAGTATAGTTTAAGTTGCTACATTATATACATTGTAGATATAGGTGGTCCAAGCAAATGTACTCATATAAGTGCATAAGATTATTGTTTGGAAAGCCTTGGATGGTAAAGAAAAACTAGGACACAGGACTTCCTCTGGATCGATCTCTAGGAATGGGTGAGAATTTTGACCAAAAAGTACACTGTCATGATTGTGTGATTATTACAACACAATAGTATTAAATAAAATTGTTTAGGCTGTTGTATGCTGTTGTGTTGGAATTAATGATGCCTTTCTTGGAAGGCAATAACTCAGGGACACTCTCTGTTGTGTTAAAAGAGTTATATGTGTGGGTATTTAGAACCAACGTTTTTGTAAAGTTATTTAGAGAAACCACAAAGGAAGTAAAGTATTCTGTTTGAATTGGAATTTTATTTCCTCCCTTTACACTACTGGGTGTGTTGAAACTAAAAATAATTTTTTTTCCATTCATCTCTACAGATATTCTCACACCTGAACAAAACAGCATCAGCTCTGAAATTTATTTTCAATGTCTGCTAAAGCAAAGGAGAAAGCAGTTAGTAGGTGAGTTCATACAAAATTACTTCCCAATTAAACTAGCATGGTGTGATGACATACAGTATAGGGGTACACTGGTGATGGAAAGCAAGCTATTAAAACTACACAAGATGTACTCAGCCAAATAAAAAAATTCAAATTGAAGTGTGAAATGTTCAGTTGTATAACCAGAATATCTATGTGGGGGGGGGGGGTGGAGAGGAGAGGAGATGGGTGGTGATGAAATGGGAATTTGAAATAGTATTTATTTATGTAACCAGGATAGTTGTGTATGGGGAGGGGGGTGGGGAGGTGATGGGTGGTGAGTAATGATGGTTGATAAAAGGGGGTTTCAGCTCTGAGGGAGCATCTTTACATAAGGAGAAGACTGAGGTAATAAACTTAGAATGCATCAAATTGCCACTTGTTAATTGATTTTCTTAAACAACAGAGAGAGACAGAATGGTGGGCTTGCCCACTCAAACTGAAGAAGCTTCATGTTCTGTACATCATTGTGATGGCTTTCCTCACATTGTTTTGTGAGATTCGATTTTTTGATGTTCACAACATTAGGTTTCTTTAGTTATTCTTCAGTATATATATATTAAACTATATACATATAGATGCATTAATTTTGGTTGTTCTATCTCTTAAATATAGTTTAGAGAATTGCTCACTGATGGCACAGCTGGAGGAGAAACAACAGAGACAACTAATAAGAGAGAAGTTACGATCACGCCCTCCAAGCCGATCTGGTAGTCGTGAAAGGACACAGAACAAAGGACCAATGGTACGTCGTAAGCCTAAAAATTTCTGTTTTTCAATCTCTTATATGTATACACACATGTACAGGTTTGAGATGATCTAATAATCTCTTTGATTTCTGTTATGCAAATCCATACTATAGATCTTTGCATTTTCAAGTTACCAACAAGTTCATTAAGTTTGTTGTTTGCAGAAAAGTATACAAAGTCTTCCCGGTGTGTTGTGTAAATTATAAAACTGGCCCCAACAGTACTTTGTTGTGCTAACTTGATGTCAAATAAAGTTCAGTAGATCATAACTGATTTAGCTCAAAATGATAGCACCTCAATAAAGTATAGTCCTTTGTATAATTATAAGGGAACTGTGAAAGGGAACTGTGAAGAACAATTTGATTTAAGCAGCACCCCTATGCGGTGATGTTTTGAGAAACACCCAACCCTAGTAGTCCTCGTATTGTTCCATGCCAAGAATCAAAAGAAAAGCTGATTTTATCTGTTTGATTAAATATGACACCACAGTGAATGAAAGCGATTTGCATTTTGATAATTTAACGGAACAGCGTCTAGGCTCCTATTGTAAACTCTCAACTGTCTGTTTGACTGAATCTATCTTGATTTTAGAGGAGGATAATTTGTACAGCTCACTGGGTACAATAGGTTCCTCTAGCACCCTATACAAATGTATTCCTTCACAATGCTGAAGCACTGCATTTAAGTCAAATTGTAAATGTTTGTCTTGGAAACTTGAATCTTGAATATGCTTCTTTAGTTTGATTCTCGACTGATTATACTACTCAAAGCACAGATGCTTCAGTAGTTTTCAATAGTTTGCTGCCAGTACACTATAGATCTCAACAAGTATACTGAAGTAGTGTTTTTTAACCATTGTCATGTATACATGCAGAATTCTATATCGTCTGGCATTGTACCATGAAATGCCACACAATTGGTACCATGGCATTTCATGGTACATCATATCCCTGAATCTGCGATGCATACCAATTTTTAACATTTACTGTATAAGGAATAAAGATCAATATATGCCATATTGTCTGTGTTTCTATGAACTTTGGGAAAACTTCCGAGTAGGATTTGATATGTTATGAAAGAATTATGCACTTAAAGCCCACTTTGAACCATTTTAAACCTGCTGAGATACGTATCTCTACACACACTGTTAGTTTTGTGCGATATCTTCATATATATACGTTTGAAAGTTGAATGAGCCTTACAAAGAGCCTTTATGCATACACTGGCCCCCTTAGTATATAGATCTTATTTGTCCTGAAATTTAATGGAACATTATGCAAGTCCTTGTTAGTGTGAGCAGAAGGTCGATTTTATATCTTTTGATATTTATTTACCATTTCTTATTCAAACCCACACATAATAGCACCAGTTGTATTATTACGCCAGTGTGAATTTGACCTACAGTGCAGTTCAAGTTTTCAGTTTTAACTAAATATGAATGTCATAGATCAAAAGGCATTTGAAGTATTTTATCATGTATTATATTATCCTCCCTGGCCCAGTGCGAAAAAAAAACTGGCAAAACCTGTTGACTTTGGCACAGAACTTAAATATTCTGAGATGCCTCCAACCTGGTTGTTTATAAACCTGAGATTTGTAAGTATTGACATCAAGGTAGAGAATTGCTTTGTCAAAACATGTTGACCTTTTCTGTGTCAGGAAATGTCAACATTGCTTGAAATTGTTGGGAAGTAACCAGAAAATGGGTTAATGTTGAAGGTGTGTCTTTGCATGGGGTCATGGAGGGGGGGGGGGCAAGGAAAATCAGAGAAGAGGATAGGGAAGTTAAGAGTTGTTCAAACTTTGGAGTTCCTTGTGTGTCAATGATTTTGGATCAACCTATTGAATGTTTACAATGCAATTTTTATGACTAAATATTTTTTTTAAATGGAATGCCAAGACTGAATTGGATGTGTTGCACTTGTGATTTACTATGAGAAATCGATTTGAACATGTCTGTCATGTCATAATTTGTTTTAAATCCATTTTTCAGCTTGCACGCCCAATGTCACCAGGCAGGAATCTGTATTCGCCAGAGAAATCTGGTGGTGATACCCCTGCAGCTATGACCAAATCAGCAAACTCATCCACTGGAAGCAGTGGACGGACTTCACCTAACCAGAAGACCTCATCCAGGGGCTCCTCCCCCGTAGGGTCACCAAAACTAAGTAGAGCCCCCTCTCCTAGACCAGGACGCCCTTCGTCCCCCTCGCTTTCAACCCGTAGAGGAAGCTCACCCCAACGCCAGCAATCTTTCCTGGAACTTGCTGAGCATGTCCTGAAGAAGCGGGTCCAGAGGGCTCTGCATGCCAGGCTCTACCTGTTACAGAAGACCGGGCCTAATTCGTTTCTGGTCGGAGGAGATTCACCAGAGCACAAATACAAAGTTAAAATTGGGGAACAGGTAAGACGGATTGAACGAAACCATAACACGCGCATGTATCCGAAGCAGCAATCTTCCAATAAAGTTGCATAATTTCTATGAATAGCCTTTCTATAAAGCAGAAAAGTCCCGACTCGAAATATTAGTCATCACAAACTTGCACACTCATGTAAGTTAACTAGGTCTGTCAACTGTTGCTATTTTTGGACCATAAGTATTTTAAATGGGTTTTATTGTTGTGTTTGCCCAAAAAAATTCTATGTGAATTATTTCACAGATTAAGTAGGCAAATCTTTCTCAATGCTCTTGACGTGAATCGACATATTCAATCTGTTGTAAAGTTTTGTTTGCCTATTTTAACTATTGCCATTGACAGTTTGCTAGTTCCGGCTTCCTTCCAAATGAAAAGAAAGAAACTGATTCCTTGGTCCCTCAGTATATTATAATCAACTTCCAAATTGTTTGCAGTTTCGTTATGCAGTATTGTTACAGTAGATTTGTGTTCCGGTAAGATATATGCAGTCTTCTGTGTTAGTGTCTCACACATGGTTGGGCATTAATTCATATCAAACTTAATTTGTTGTCTGAGTGTGATAAGATGAGTAAAATATGAGTGTTTTAAAAAAACTAAAAAAAAACTGATTCAAACCCAATCTTTTCAGCTAGCTTTTAAAGTAAAAAGTATAGAAAAAAAAACATGTTAGACCTATTTTATTTCAAGTAGTAAAGTTTGTTAATAAGCATATATGTACATGGGAAAGAGAACTAGAAAGAAAAAAAGCCGGTTGGAGCAAATCTCATATCTCATGTTGAACAGATGGAAATGAAACCACTCACACTAATTCAAGAGAGTTGATGAGTACTCAGACCCTGGAAACACATTGAATTAATATTACAAGTTTTAATAATAATGATAATAATTTTTTCATGATAATGTTTTATTAATAATATGTTCAAGTTCAAGAATGTTCTTGTAACCTGTCTGTAACTGTAAACAGTATATAATCGATCATGGTTTGTATGTTTGTCTAGAGCTTGGGCATGAGTTTGACCACGGTGCTACTTTAATCTGTCAATTTACAGTACAAGCAACTCTTAATCTTTTACTATGTATATAACATAGTATAAAACATATTTGTATAACATAGTATAAAACTTATTTGGCCACGGTGTAACTTTATCTGTCAATTTACAGTGCAATGAGCAACTCTTAATCTTTTACTATGTATATACAGCAAATACAGATATGTTTACCGAATGCCACGAAAAAACAAACAAAGACCATGTAAATTAACTTAGAGATGGCAGGGTCAGGGTAACGGAAGTATTTCAAGATTTACAGACAATACGAATGTTTATCTATGAAAAGTCAAGTACCTATATTAAATAAAAAATAAGACATATATCATTTTGTCAGATCTGAAGATAACAAATGATTATTAATCAATGATGATAAACGTTAGTATTTATTTTTTGGTCAATGTTTTACCATGACAGTCTATCACTCTATCGGCAAGTAATCTTCAGACTGAGTCAAAGAGAATTAATGTATTCAATTGTTTCCCTAAAGGATTAAAGCTTATGGGATTAAATGTCTGGTTTCTCTGGCTGTTAAATTGTTTCATTTATTTCATCAGGGTTATTCTACACGGTCAGCAAAGTTTTGTCTGGTTGTTCTAAAATTATTTTTGAGATTAATACTTCACATCTTGTTAGATCATATTGATTAATCTGAATAATGTTAGATAATGTTAACTTTAATCAGGTGTTTTGTTAAGGGACAAACAATTTTTAGTTTTGCTTCAAAATAACAGTAATAAATAAATGGAACAATCCAACTGGGTAAAAAAGAGACTTGACCCAATTTGTTAGTCTACTAGTACATTAGGCTAGTGCACTTTTCACTTCAGTAAGTGTGCTAAAATCACTAGAAGAGATTTCAATAGCACCCTGCCAAAGGTGTCTTCCCTCTCAGTTACCCTCCAACATGGAAGAGTTTAAGCTTTCACAAAATATTAAGTATCTTGGTGAGGCAAAGGGCTTTTGAAGGTGCCACTTAACTTATGCTTGTTGATTTTTGAGTGACCATTCATCTATTTTCTAGCAGATATTGGGACCAATGCTGATAACATTGAAAATTGTTTATCAACAAAGACAGTTCCAAAAAGCTTTAATTATAGGGTCTTGCCCTATGTAATAGGGACACCAGACTGGTAATGGGAGAAAAAACACTCCCAACCCTCCAAAACTTCTCAAACCTTGTAATTTGAAGTATCTTAAATTTAAGCCAACATTTTGTATGATACTCATCAATTAATAGTTCACTGCTTCTTCTGTTTTCAGAATTGTAATTGTTCCAAAGGTCCGTTCTGCATTCATCTTTTCTTCGTCATGCTCAGAGTGTTCAAAGTTGAAGAGAATGATGCGATCCTCTGGTCGAGGACACTGAAAGATTACGAGGTGAGTCTCTTGATAGGAATCTCACTGATGATTTGAGGCTACGGAGAAAAGCTGGGGTTTTAGTCGTTTTACCCTCATTATCATATAAACTTTGTTTCTTTCTTTTCTTTTCGAATTTAACATTATTAAGATATATTTGTCACATCCAAGAGACATTCTTAATTGGAAACTCATGGTCTTTATTTCATATGACATTATGTGTTCAAACTTGTTCCCATTTCTCTGTAAAAATTATCCTGAAAAAGCAGTCATATTTTGATATGAATCAAAGTTGATCTTAGCGGCAGATGACCAATTCGAGAGAGAGTGAAGGACTTACATCTATAGGTCACAGGTGTGAATCCTTTGGTTTTTACAATCTTTTGCAACTTTCTGTTGACCTTTGACCCATGATGTAAGATTTTATCTATTATGGTACACTATATATATAACCTCTTTCTAATATATTTCTTAATTTCAAGGTTGAAAATTTGTTCAACGTGTACGAGAGAAGGAGAGAGAAGAGTTTACAGCACACAGGGTTGGACAGTGTCGGCAGAAAAAACAGCAAAGATGGGAATGAAGGCTTCTTGAGATTCAGGAAGTATGTCTAGTGCTTCAGTTTAGTAGTATCTTCAATCTCTCTTCAACTCCAACAATGACAAATGTGTAATAACCCCTCCTGTGTCCCTCCCTTCCTCCCTCTGTCCCACCCTGCCCAACCCCTCCCACACAGTCATATGTTCCTAATTGTTCCTAATAGTCTAACCCTGTTAGTAGACTTAAGGTTGTTGTATCATTTTTCTCTGCACAATGAAAACGGTGACCCTAACTGCGTAACATGTGCAGTTCCTGTTTACAGTGGTGTTGACCAATGCTGTCATCTAATCTTAATTATATTTAATCTTTCTTTCTCTAGAGAGTACATAGAGGGTGATGAAGATGATGAAGTTATGTGTCCGATCTGCCTCTTAGCTATGTCAGAAGGAGAAAGCTTGGTGACGTGCCAGATGGGGTGTTTCAATACGCTACATCAACACTGTATGGCAGTCTGTAAGTAAATTAAAAGCAAATACTAATACACGTTTTAACTCTACCAAAGACAAGCCACCCCAAAAACGATTGAGTGTGTGTCTTTATTTTTATGTTGGCAAAAGTACGAAGTTCACGAAAATTGTCTCTTAGTGACGGGAATGCAAAAATTGTTGGTTTATAACTCGGAGCATTAAGATCAAAATTATTGCTAGAAACATTCAAATCAAATCAAAAGAAGTTTATCCCCTGGTCGACCTGGCGAGAGGTCCTACGGGGGAACATAGAAACATAGAATTCCCTTTAATAGTTTGCTGCCCTAGCATGGATGGTAATCAATATTCCTTACAAAATTTTAAACTTTCATCATAAGTTTTATTTTTCTTTGCTCTGTCAGTGTCATCTATCAGAAAGCCTGAAACATAAGTTCACTATTTTATTATTTACCTTTCTGTCCTTATTTGGATTTGTTGATCAGGGGCCAAGGAATGCGAGATCCAGAAGGAGGAGTTAAAGTGTCCGTTGTGTCGTAATACTTGGAAGACTCCGTTAGCAGACAAGCAGGACAAAAAACCAAAAGTAAGTTCACATTTATCTAAATTAATGTTGGTATCAATGATTTTAACATGCTTTTTGATTGCGCGAGTTGCCCATGTGACTTATTTGTGCGGAATGCAAAGAATGAAACTTATATATTTCCTTCCACATAATTACGGCATTCATCTCAAAAAAACAAAGAGACTATTATATAACTTCAGTATCATTTTCGAGACAAAGCATAATTATTATCAGAAACAACAGTGGCAAAAGCAAGAATTTGATAAAATATAACCTTAGTTAGAAAGAACCCCCTTTGTGAAAAACTTAATTTTCATGCATTTCACAGCAGAGAAAATTTGTTGAAAAAATAAGGAGTCGAAAATCGTCACAAGGAGATCCCACTGCTGACACCAACAGTGACACACCAATGTTGGAAAGGGTCATGCGTGACGTAAACGACCCGGAAATGGCGCAGTTGACACTTGAGAGGAAGAGGGAGGAGAATAAAACGACATGCGAGAGAGGAACGGAGACGAGCGAAGAGGACCTCCAAGAAAAGAGCCAGAGGAAGGGTAGAAGGAACGAGAACGGACTCTCCGATAAAAAATATGAGGATAGGAAAGGGAGGAAGTTTAGCAGGTGCAACAGCTGCGGCACGGAGTGTTCTGACGACGAGGCCGCTGTGGCATACGCGATGGAGCTTTCCGCATCTCAACAGGATCCTTTGCCATTTATACCGGGTTTAATGCCCTCGGAAAAGGACGAAGATGCCATAGTTTGTGTTCAAGTCGATGTTAGGGTATGTCCCCATCTCAGTAGCATTTAACTGATGGGTTATTTATACCATAAAGTGACTTTTAGTGAGTTTTCTCTCAAAGTGTGGCAAGGGGGATCTGAAAGAAGAGTGGTAAGGGTTGAAATCTTTTTTAAACTGGTTCATTCCAGTATAAGTGAAAAACTTACTCATGCATATGCAGTAAAGCAGATCAAGGTCCCTTCTTTCAGGTCAAGGTCCCCTCTGCTCTGCTCGACACTCGTTTTGTTCAGACTTGTAATGAATAGTTAATGGTATAATCCAATTGGTGACTCTGATATGGTTCAAACTCACATTTTAAATATTAGGCGAAGGTAAACATTTTGAATTATCAGAATTAATCGATACCATGTCCATATTCTTTATTCTTCTTCCAGCAGAGAGATAGTAAGTCCAGCAACACCCAAGTGGACAGTTCTCGGGAGTACCAGGAGAATCACCAGTGGGTAAAGGGAGACCACCTGGGGACAGGTGCCTTTTCAACTTGTTATCAAGTCTGGGATAGATCTACTGGAACAATCATGGCAGTGAAGCAGGTAGGTAACACAGATTTGGTTTTCAAAATAAGGCTTTGGTGTTTATTAGTCTAATACCCTTGCTTCAAAAGTTTCAAGATATGATGCCATGTGGGAGCTAAGAGCCCTTAATCTTGTAAAGAATTAATCATATAAAGAATCATATACCAAAAAGTGTTATGGGTGATACTGTACCTCTTTCCTGTAGGCCCCGGGCTACGACATTTTCAGTTCTTGAAAAACATGATTTTGCTTTCCCTCCAGGAGCTTAAAGTCTATTGTAAACAGAACCTGATTGCAATTTCAGACTTTTTGTGCAGAGAGATTAACAACTTGTATACAACCATCAAGTTCAATGAAATGCCTTTGAAATGTCTCTTTTGCTTAAATCATTAAAGTTAATTTTATGAGTCATAATCCTCAGACAAAAACAACCTCAGACTAGGACAAAAACACAGAAAACCTCTTTAAACAAGAATTCTGACATTGCTACTTGAAATATTCTTGGAGCTATGTAATTTCATTTTTTCCTCATTTTTTTATTTGTTAATGAGTGACTGTGTTTTGCTGCACAGTCTAAAGAAGACTGGTGATTTCCTGTTGGATTATTAGGGTTGGGCAAAAAAAAGACAGAAAAATGTAAAATCAGTGGCGGTGGTTTGGCACTTGCTGAAAGAGAGAGAGTCAATGTTTATTACTACGTTGAACATTTTTCAATTTTGAATGAAATTTTAAGCATTTCTAGGATAATCCAAATTCCATGTTGTTTTGTTAACAACAGTAAGAAAAGATTGTTCACTACTTGGTCTCCTGGTTTGTTCATTTTGCTGCATTTTAGATATCCTTCATGAGGAATTCAGTTACCGAACAGGAAAAGGTGGCTGCCTCCATTACGAAGGAAATTGAACTCATGGCATCGCTGGACCATCCAAATGTCATCAGGTTGCTAGGAGCCACGAGACAGGGCTGTCATTTCAACATGTTCTTAGAATGGATGCCTGGTATGATTCAAATATGACTTCAACCATCATTGGGTCTTGAAATGTCCCCCCCGCCCATAGGGGAGGGGTGGGAAAGCGGGGAGGGCTGATGGTGTTTTCATTATTTCAGATTCCTGCTATATTTGCCATAGCAACTGTTTTTGTGTAATGTTAGATAGCTATCAAACTAATGGATGACACTTGTTTTGTTTTTTCTTTTTCTATTCACAGCTGGTTCTGTCTCTAATGTCCTAGAGAGCTACGGTGCTTTTGAGGAACCACTCATCTTGAAATATACCAGACAGGTATTAAAGGGGCTTGTGTACTTACACCAGAGAGGTGTCATTCACAGAGACTTAAAAGGTATACAGATTTAACGTATAGACAAGTTTTGTTTGTTTTTACTTCAATAACCAGGGATGGGTTTTTAAAAGTTTGAAAGATGGTTATCAGGTGTGATAGGATGGGTGTCAAGGGTGTTGGGCTGGGTGTTAAAGGAAGGATGGGGATGGGGAGGGAGGGGGTGTTCTAGTTGTGGAATGTTTTCTATAAAGCTAAGAATAACATCTTGAACTAGTAGACAGTTTTAAAGCTCAAGAGATACATTTTGCTCTGTCCTCCTGCCAAATACAACACAATTATACTCATCAAAGGATATGTAGAATTGAGGGTTAGTGTTAAACTGTGTTTGGCTGTAATATTTACAAAAATGCCTCATATTGACGTTAGTATTGCTCAGGGTAATCAACACATAAAATTAATTTGTAAGATCCATACTTTAAGATTTCTGTGTAGCCTCAATCTTTCCTAGATTCTAATCTGTTCCTGGTCGGTTCCCAGACACACCAGTAGTCGATTTATTCACTCACCAGATATTTATATGCCTACCTCTCCTCTCTCCGTCCTAAAAGGTGCTAATCTTTTGCTGGACAGCACTGGGCATAACATTCGCATCGCAGACCTCGGCACGGCAGCTAAGATGGCCTCTCAGTTCACAGGCACGGAAGAGTTCAAAGGTCAAGTTCTTGGAACCATAGCGTTTATGGCCCCTGAGGTGAGATGCTTAAAGTTGTTTACAAAATTGTGAAACCGATAGTACTGTGTGTTATTATATTTGGCACATTAACCTTGTTAATGAAACACTGAAAGTCACTCTCATGTTAGGCCGTAAACAGGTTTTAACGACTGATTCTCAAGGAGAGGTAGTTTATCAAATCTCTGGTAACAATCATTTTTTTTTATTGCCATTGCCTTTTACCAACACACACAGTATAAATCTCATTCACTCTTGAAGGTGAAGAATGAAACATGATAACATCATGAATTAACAACTTTTGTATGTTAATAAAACAGTTCTAAGTGGACTAAATTCTCCTTTCTTATGTTTAACCTTCTAACAGTCTTCTTTATTTGCTTCTCAACTATCATGACATTTCCCAAAGAAAGTTGAGTTATTTTTCCTTTTTCTTTTTTTTGGGGGGTTAAAAAAATAGATAAAACTGCTATCACCAATAAAGCTGTTATTCTGTTCACCAACCTACACAGTACACACCTTCTCCCACATCCAACAGAGACATATTTCTCATTTTCTCTTTGCTACATTTTATTGGACAACCAACTTATGCTGTTTTAACCACCAAAATGTAAGACCTGGTTATCCGAGGGTAAACCAGATAAAATCTGTCCTGCACTGGATTAAAAAAAAAAAAAAGGTGTGATTTTACCATTTTAACAAACTTGCATTCAATCAAAAATTTGAAAATATATCTAATTATAAATCATGCTTGCAATATCATCTTGGGTCTCAAAACAAATTCCCAACTAGTTGTGAATATTGCCACAACAAAGTGTATTTACACTCTTACAAGGGCACGGGTTAGACAATCAAAGTGGGTCATATTTATTTTTTTCCCTTCTCTTTTGTACAATGGAAACTGCACAAACAGGTCTTGAATCCTACTGCTATTTGCCTTGTCACTCCCCAAAAGATTCTGTTTGTTCACTCTGATGAGAGTATCGTATCGGCTTGTTTGTGACTTCTCCATAAATTTGTTAATACGCAGAGCTGTTAACGAGATTGTTCAGGTGACGATGGTTGTTTAATAGAAAAGTTCTACCGGTTATACAAATGCCGTCAATGAGAAGTTCATTCAAGCATTATACACAAAGATTATAAAGTTAAGCTTTTCATAACTGATTTGTATCTCTTTCTGGTGAAAAGAATAAGTGAGACCCTGAACTTGGCCAACTGATAGGCCTACATTTGGAGGTTTTTCCATGCATTTAGATTTGTTGGAGAAAAGGGCATTCATCTGGATATATGATTGGTTCATATACCCAACAGCATATCATATCAGTCTTGTTTTGTGCACTGGATATGAAAAATCTGGACTTTTCTTTCCCACTTTCCCGTTACTCTTTCTTTGCTATTTCTAGGATGAATGTCCCCAAAAATTTTGGTGTCTTAAAATTTATGCTTACTGTTAAATTTTCTCAGCTATTTGACTGGTTATCACATGTAATTATATAAATATGGTCTGCTGTAATGTCTTTAATATTTCTACTTAATGTAGAACAATTTATTACTGTGTTGGTCCAGAAAAATGTTACATTTTCCTCAGGGGGGGAGGGGGGGATGGAGGGATATAGGAGTGTCAAAGCTTGAGAGTCTTGAGTTAAGTGTTATATGAAATGATCTCATAGAAAATGTGGCAAGCAGTCACTACCTTTTGACCTTTGGTTCAAGTACACCTTCAGGCAATGTAACAATTTTTTACCCAAATCCATACTCAATTTTCCCAACGATCTGGCCTGCAAAGTCAGGTTATTTACTGGCTAAATGCCAGTTCATAGTTTGTCAGTTGAATGAAAAAAGGCGCACAGATTATTCTGCCAGTGCAAAATTAATGTTGCTTTGTATTCAAGGCATATGCACTCGTAAGAATTTGATTTTAGCCAGTGAATTTTCAATGCATTTTTTTAATCAAGTGGCTAAAGTTATGGTATTCTAGGCTTCACATCGTGTAACAGATTGCTACGATGCAACAGAAAGATAAAAATGATAACTCGCATTGACTGGAATGAGCCGATGAACTGAGATCATTTCTGTCTTCATCTGCTTCATCTTCATAGGTTCTGAGAGGAGAGACCTACGGCAGAAGTTGTGATTTATGGAGCCTGGGATGTTGTCTGTATGAGATGGCCACAGGAGAACCACCTTGGGATGCTTCCAAGATATCAAACAGTTTACAGCTCATATTTAGGGTGAGTCCCATATTTATTTGCTTTTCCTGTTGCTATAATTCATCAACCTTTTTTGGCTGTCTAAGCTGCGTCCTGCGTTCGAATTCAAGAACCAGCTGTAGCAGATGTTTACTGTTCAAGGAAATTTAACTTTCTTAGAAACCAAATCTGTTACTTTATGCCCTGAGTTGTGAAGCTAATAGTAAGTTAGAAAGGATCTGTAACTATTATATCTACCATCTTAGAAGAACACCTTTATTTAGCTATAGGATGTTATACTTGTAAGTGTCACCTTAAAACCCTATAGTTTTACTTGTGTAACATTGTAGGATAATTGTGAAGTTCATTCATAGTCTTTGTAACTATGACAACCGCAACGTGTCTGACCTCTTTGCACCAATCAACTATGCTACAATGGTTATGGATATTGTCACTTATTGTGCATTTTATGTCGTGAGTTTAGGCAGAGACGACCTAAATCCATGTCGTATTGGGTAGATGCAGGCCAGCGAATGTGGGTTATTGTATGTATGTATGTATGTATGTATGTATCTATGTATATTAGATCCTCCTGCAAGCAGGAACTCGCGAAGAAGCCTCATTGGCTTATCAAAGCCGCAAGCTGACCAAAGTCAGTCTCTTACATTCATATTTAACGTCCATGATTATGAATTGTTAATTGTCAACAACTCTGTAACTGGACGACATACATTAATCTGGGAGTGACTTGAACCGGGGACCTTATGATTGGAAGGCACCGGCGTTAACCACTGAGCTAACACTCCCATTGCACTCATTCATGTTTAACTATCTCTCTCCTGATAGATCGCGAGTGCGAAGAGCCCTCCCCCACTCCCGGACCATCTCTCGGCAGAACTAAAAGATCTGATCCTGAGCTGCCTGCAGGCTGTGCCATCAGCTAGACCCACTTCTAAAGAACTTATCGATCATTCTGTATTTCCAGAAGAGTAAGGGTAATATTTGGTAATGGATATTTCTATCTAGCAATCACATCAGTAGACTAGACGGTCACCCTGTCCTACCTACTGTACAGACTAAGATATATGCACATAAGGGTATTCTAAGTCCATGGTTGATGATAAGAGGGGACAAAAGATGGGTGAATCATAGCCATTCAACCTTATTTAGTCAGTGGGATACAGTGCATGTTGTCCCTGCTTCCCACCTCTCACTCCCCTCCCTCCACCCCCCCCCCCCTACCACAGTTTTGATGGCCTGTTTAATTTCCAGTTCGTGATATTTTATTTATTTGTCTGCACCACTGACCTTAATATAGTACATTACGTCAGGTTTCTGTTACCTGCAGTACAAAAGTAATTCTGACATTCCATTTGGCATTTAATGACTCATTTTTGTATAAACCATTTTTATACCATTGAGTACATCCCTGGAAAGAAAATAAATAGAAATGTTTAGCCCAGTTGGGGGCTCCAGGAAAAGATTTCAGCTGTGTGGGTGTAATGACAAAGGGATATTTGTTTACATCAACAATGGAATCCTTTCTGTGTACTAATGCTGATGCATCTGTTTGTCTTGTTGCCATGGGAAACAATCCTTTGTGGTAATAACAACCTATATTTAACCTTTTATGTCACAACTCTGCTGGTAATGGAGTTCTTAGGGACAGCTCAGAGTAGATATAAATAGTTTTACATTGAGCACTGCTTTATGATTGTAGCATATATATACAAATAAGGTATTGAACTGGTTTTCTTACTTTCTCAAATGGGTTTTATTTCAAAGAAAGGGATTTATATTGATTAGTTAGAAAACTTAGTGAAAAAAGATTAATTTAAATTCTTAGAATTCAATGGAATCCGTTTTTCTTTTATGGCTCACTTGTAAGTCCTCAAGTCTTGTTTTTGACTAACATGTTATACTATGCACAAAAACATTACCCTTCAGTATTCTTATTAATATGAAAAACCTGCCTAACTATTATTGTGCCTTGGGCTATATGTACTTAATCACCTTTATAGTTAACACTTTTCTAAAAAACACATGTGTTTTTTTTTTTTTTTTGGTAAATGAAGGAAAGAAGGGAAAAAATGGAAATGGAGGATATAAGTGTCCACTGTTAGTCTCAGTCGTATATTTTTTCAAATTTTGATACAAACAAGGAAACTTTTTTAGTTTATACCCAATGATTATGTCATACAGCACTCGGAGTTACCCTCTGTATGCAAACAATGGCGAGGTTCTTAAAAGCCCTTTCCCCAGACATCTTGTAGGTCAAACCCCTTGTGCCTTTGCAACTTATTTAGTAGTAGTAGTTCTTGGGGCAAAGTAATAATTTCCCCTGCTATGCAACGATATAATAAAACTGCAGTAGTTCATTTTTCTGTAATAAAACTGCAGTAGTTCATTTGACTCCATCCAATAATTAGTTATCGACTTGCAGTATTATAACTCATCAACGATCCATTTTTACTATCAGAATGATTTGACTTTGGGGTAACTAATTTCATCAAACGTCTTTAATGTCTTTATCATTATAACATCAGAAAAGTAGTGTTTGAATCATTACGTGACAGTTTACAGTTGTTATTACTGTTTTTATTTTTGTTTTTGTTTCTGCTTTTGCCGTTCATTTCTGTAATGAAAATTCATTTATTTTTGTGGCTGTAAAGTCAAATGTGTGTTGTCCTCAAATATGGTAAGAGAGATCATTGTTTCAACCCCTTGATTGGTGTTTAATTAGTTAATGATTTGACAACATCCTGCAAATTTGAAAAAAATCTGGGAACATACCTTGAGGATAACTAAACTGTTAGAAAAACTGCTTATATTTTTGAGGAAAAACAGATTATAAGATTTAGTAATGGGTTTTGTTTAGTTTTGTAAAAAAAAATATTGACTGGATTTGATCCTAAAATCCTATAGCAATACAGGTTTATGAACTTGACTTGTTAACTTAATTTGCGAAATTTAAGAAATTTTTAATTGCTTTGACAAATAATTTACTTTGATAAACAAAATAAAAGGGTGCTTCAATGTTAGCCAGTTACAATTAGTATGTTCACAGATTCATAGGACCAATTAAGGCTTTCTAAGGAATTAGTGTATTCATGAATATTCAGTGTTCTGTAATATAGCTTCTTAAATTGAAACATGTCATCAAATTCATGAAAAAGGAAATAACTGTTTCTTTTCATCTTTTAAATGTAAAAATTTTTGTACTGATGTGAAATTTGCAAATCTGTTAAACTTACATTGATCTAAACTTAACATTCCTTTTCGTGTAAAAGTTTTCAAATATCATTGTGAAAAATTTCAGTGGGTAACCATAACCAGTTTTGCTTTGGGATTTATTTTGGTTACCTTCCCATTGTCTGTGATTCAAGCTCAGTGTGGTGTTATTTTGCAAATATTTCATTCAGCTTCAGCTTCAAGTGTAATCTCCTTATAGGAAATCAGTATTGTCCCAAAATATGCTAGAAGGTCCAATAATGGTCACCCATGCTCCAACTGCAATAAACATTTTACCACTACCCTCGAGGTAATTTTCCTCACTGAAACATTTAATTGCCTAATTTTGTTAATATAACACACCCCTCAATGTCTGGAAGTAACTTGGAGGCACAGAACCACCTAGGAAACTACTTTTGAAAATGTCTAGCAAATGTTAGCATGCTGAAGTCTGAGGCCATTACTGATGATCTTATTGTCTTAAACAGGCTTTTTCCACGTATTCGCAGAATAGCCGTGATTTATTTTCTACGGCAGGGACTAAAACTATTACCCTAACACACTGTAGCATACGCAAACTGGAGCCTATATCGCAATTTTTGCAAAGTTCCGTGATTTTTTTTTTTACCCCAGGCGCATCCCTGCTTAAATCTGTATCCTGCAAATTGCTTTCATGTGTTTCATTTTACCGCTGACTCTGTATTAAACTATATATCGTGGTCAGTTGACCATGCAGTGCAGCTGTTATGCCATATTGAATGTATACCTTATGCAGTTTAAATCTGCATTCGGTGTTTGGAAGTTTTCATTTCTTTGTACACCTTATGTCTTGTTTTTTTTTCCAGTTGTTAAAATTGACAGTCATTTTTATTTTCACTTTTGAATGGAATATTTCCTATAATACTCAGCTGAACATGGATCTGTAATAAACGTTACTATGTAAGCTGTTAATAGTTTACATTCTGGTCAATAGTGATAATATTTCTTTTCTGTTATCTTTTATTTATTACAATTTCATTTTATGATATTGTTTTCGTGAAGAAAAGAATGACAGCTTTCAGTTTTGTGCATTTTGCAATTTTTTTTACTGTTGAAATATTTTAAACACTATTTTTAAACAGATACTTGTTTTGCTACATTTATTTTTGCTGTGAATATAACCGATTATTGCTTTTTATTTCTTGTCGGTAGAACAATATTTCAGACTAATTTGTAAATGTCTTGTTTCTGAAGTGTTTTACAGTGTGTACATATATGTAAGTAAATGTTTGTGAAAAGTAAATGTATGTTGGAAAAGAACAATAAAACAACACAAATTTGAAAAGAAGGTATTTTGTTATATTTGATTGTTTCCGTTTAGCTAAAGACACCTGTTGCCTGTCAGTGAAGATCAAACAAAACATGACAGGTGGGCGTCAGCCCCCCACCACCCCCCTTTTACTCAGTTTGAGTATGTGATGTGGAAACAAAGTCTTTTGACCATGGTGGAGGGAGAGGTAGGACATGCAGGGAGAGTGAGGGGGGAGGGCTAAGGTATTTTGGTGCTCTCAGAGTGGGCATGCTATAGGGTACACTATATCAGCAAATGTTTTAGTATTAGCTTTTGACTATGGTTTAGTTCCAAACTGGTTGTCATATCGCAGAGATATGTATTTTTACAGAAAACACTTAGGAATGTTGAGAACTGAAATTAGTCATCTGAAACGAAAAGATTCTATTCTGACTTCTAGCAAAGACTTGAGCCAACACTAATGTACTGAGGAGGGTCGGCAGGTCGGGCCCCTAGGAATAATTATGTCACCAGAAACCCTTCTTATTTCTCCAGGTCCCAGTATTGACCTCAGGGCTCTATCCGTTGTGACATTCCTCCCTCTCGGCAGGAAGAAGAAACGCCTTAGAGAAATTGATTGACACATTAGGATTAAAAAGGACTCCATTGATGACCTGTTCAATAAAAATCATCTTTGTTTATTATGACATGTTACAATATATGACAGCACTAATACTGAATTTGGCCAACCCAAACATCGCAATTTAATAAGGCAATCCAACTCTCTATTAACAGCACATTCAACTATCGCTCACAAACATGAATAGCTGCACATATCTTCTATCCATCATAGCAAGACCCAATCTGGCAGTTTGCATATTATTCCAGACATTTCTGGGAATATTTCATTTTCTTGTCTAACGTTTTACACTCTACAGCAATTACATTGTGACCTAGCACCAAATTAACATCCTCTGGGACCCTAAGGCACCATATGATCCCCCTATCCCGATACTTTAGTTTAGCAGGCACAACCAAATTGGTATTAGTTCAGTCTTGCCTGGAAGTGTTCCCTTGACCTTGGAGGCCCTTAGCCACTCGCATCATCTGCTGATTCGAAAATCTGGTGGTGAGATGAATCCAGAATATGAGCCAGTCAGGGGAACCACTAAATTCTGCATTAAATTATCACTATCAACAAGTAGCCTTATAAAAGTGTTCTCATTTTCAATGGCAACTAACGATCTCACCAGATACCATCCACAATTTTTTAACCGATTCTGATCCAAGAGGCAAGGCATACTTGCATATAACATGAATAAATATAAAGCTTAAATACTCGAATCGACATACATATTTGTATGTTACTTGCAACTTACTCCTACGATAATGTGACCACATAGAGAGAGACTTAAATAACTGACAGCCATGCATTGTAAAGAAGTACATTTAGGCCTAACAATGTTCTCACTTTTGTCAGTCTAGCTAGCAGCACCGAATCACTTTAACAAGACACAAGGCATTTTGCAGCACATGGAAAACTCAAGTATATCAAAATTCATCAATGATCACAGGCACATGGAGTTGTAAACCAGCGCAA
>KN883202.1:0-18120 GCA_000934455.1 Apostichopus parvimensis | reverse complement strand
CTATGGATGAATTTTTCCCAACAACAATGCTCACATTGTCATTCTTGACGCATCCTTTTGTAGAATAAAAAGCATTGTTTTCTCTTCCTCATGGTGTTTTCAAACATCTCTATTCGTCTCTCATTTTTTTTTTCTGGTCGGACGTACTTGACAGGGTAATTCCACATCATCCAGTTTGATTGTTCTTAGGGTGCTACCGTTAAGTATGGCGGTGTTGGTGGTGGTGTCGGTCATCATCGAAAAATGCATTGTTATATCACATTGTCATCAAAGCTGATGGCATATGACAGTGTCATAGAAAAGTGTCACGATATATGATGGTGTCAAGCCACTGTCATAGCTTTTGATGGTGTTGGACACTTTCCTAACATTTGATGGTGTCACACGGTGTTTTAACATTCGATGGTGTCACACACTTTCATGACATTTGATGATGTCATACACTGTCACAACATTTGATTCTCACTCTGTCGTATCAGTTGATGGTCACACAGTGGTTACATTTGATGGTGTCTCGCACTGTTGTAACATTCAGTGGTATCACACAGTCCTAACATTCGATGGTGTCACACGCTGATATCATAGGATGGTGTCACGTACTGTCATACTATCTCATAACATTTGATGGTCTCATGCACTGCTACATCTTTTAATAGTGTTGGACACTCTCACACAATTTGATTGTGTTGGACACTGTCATAAGACTATAATAGTGTTAGTCACTATCATAATGTTCAATGTTCTCTTTAAACATTGTCTTGTTATGTGACTGTCTCAGGTGTTATGATGTATTTATGGATTTGATCATGGAATATGTGATTACTCTAACAAGACGTGTTTGTGTTTGTTTGTCCACCATCCATTATAAAGATCTAAGACAGTCTCATGAACTGATGACGATATTGGGTGTCATTTAGTAAAATATAATGCCATAGCAGCGACCATTAAACTATGAATCTACATAATATCTTCATAGATTATCTACATCACCTACTTTTGTCTCTTTTTGACGTCATGGTGGTACATGCATTTGTGACCTATTTTATGTTTTATCTCATTCTACTTACCTTCCACCTTTTTTGTAATAGTATATATTTGTCAGATCATGAAAGCTGCCAAAACTTATGTCTGTTCTAAGGAGAACAACTTTGTAGATCAAAAAGATGGTGTATTTACTGAGTTTTATTTTGCTTTTGCTGGATTAAAAGCTATTATTGGTTAGCATGGAAGATTGTTTGGGGGGAGGGGTGGGGTGGGAGGGGCATTGGGGTACGTTAGTGGGTGAGAATACTTAGAAAGGAGATCTAGGAGTTAGGAGTCTTCTTAAGAATAGTAATAGTAACCTGAAACCCATGCTCGCTACCCTCCCCCACACCCCTCATGAGGACTACCAGTCCGCAAAAGTTTCATCAATGGACTCATTTCAGTGTACCATTCAAGCACTAAACTTTTTTTTTCTCATTAAATTTGAGAGTGACTTGCTTGAATGTGACTTATATCTTGCACAATGTTAAAGTTGGACACAAACTGAAACAAGTCACTCACCGAAAAAGAGGTAACTAAGGGAACACATCTTCTGTTGTTTCCTAAAATTGAAACAGGTCTGTTTGAAATGTGGTAAATCCATTCGTTTGCGTCAGTTGTGTTGAGCTGGAACATCAGCAGTTGGAAAGGATGAAAGGAATAATTCCTATTTTATTTCGTAATTTAGAAATCAATAAACAGCTTGAAGCACAAAAAAATGATGACAGGACTGAATCGAATGGTGTATTTTAATAATTGGATTATTGAAATGAAATTATTCCTATATTATATATTATTATTATATTACTATAAGTAATAACTTAAGTAATATTCAAACGATCTTGCTTGTAATGTTTTACTTTTTTTCTTTGAATTAAATCTTGAATGAATTATGCACTCACTTTTCTCATCTATAC
Organism: Apostichopus parvimensis; assembly: GCA_000934455.1. Lineage (NCBI taxonomy): Eukaryota > Metazoa > Echinodermata > Holothuroidea > Aspidochirotida > Stichopodidae > Apostichopus > Apostichopus parvimensis. The sequence continues at coordinate 16,180 of KN883202.1, read as the reverse complement.
AAAGTAAATTGGCATTTTAAAAATTTCACTTTATTTTTTAAAAACTTTTTTGAAGCCCTTTATACTCATCACATGCCTATCCCTCGATTTCAATCCACCTTAATTAAGCCATATGCCATGTTTGTTACTTTGTTGAGCGTAACACTCAATTCGCAATTTCATAATTCATCATGTCTTTAAAGCAGTATTTTGAAGGTTAACAAAACTGTCTTATTTTCAATCATCTTTGCTTCCTTTTTGGAGATAAAGTAGCCAATGGGGTTTGAGTTTACATATCTCCTGATGTGAACAAAAATCAATTGATACCGTGTAAACCTATGAAGTGACCTACAAACTTGTAGCTTAAGTAGACTATACACTTCTGTCCATGGAGGTCTTTCTCTTGCAATTAAAACAGTCTGCATTGGTTCATTAATTTAATGATCTTGTAAGAATCGGTCAATATCGGTTCATTCATCTGCTTGATCCATCTCAGAATTGATTTTGTTGGTTCCTAGAGAGAAAGAGGTCATGAGCTGTGGCCTTTCTTCCTTTTCTCAGAAATAGTTGCAAAGATTCTCCAAAACAACTCACAATTAGTTTCCATTAATTGAAGACATGTGTTAAATTATTGTTTCAAATCATCATGCTCTGGTATCAATTTTCAGGGTGTTTCAAAACCTGGAACGGTAAAGACCAAAATGCTTAGCTTATTCGAACAAAGAAATGTTGGATCATTCAAGCTTCATGTGGACATGTCCTGTTATAATGTCAGAGAATCCTCTGACAATTAACTTTAACCATCAGACTAAGAGCTACCAAAATCTCTTAGTTTGTGTTACAATTAAGACTGGTACAGCATTCTGCACCTGAAAAAAAATTTATGTTGTAGGTCACATCATAGGTTTATTTTTTATTGCTTACTGGAAACAATATCGCACTTCGCTATATTTAATATACATCATTATTCCACAATGTCTGCATTCACCATCTACTTCTTCATAGCTTCATAAAATTTACTGTTGTTAATTTTTTTTTTGTCTTTGTTTTGTTTTTTAAGAAAACTATTTGCCTATTTTGTATTCTTTATTTTGAGGTTGTTTTCATATATTTTCAGTCATGTTTTGCTTTGTAGCTGTTTTAAAATGTTTAGGAATGTTTTGTTGCCTAGGTAACAGTGGCATGTAATGTAGGCCAGACAGGGTTTGCAATTATTTTTGAAAGTTTCTTCTCTTCAAGTAGTTGCATGTATACTCATGGAACTACATGATAAAACAAATATTGGAGGAAAGTTACCCACAATGTTGACTATGTGTGTCAATCTTGACTATGTGTGTCAATGTTGACTATGTTTGTCAATGTTGACTATGCGTGTCAATGTTAACGGTTTTGTTGGTAGCAGTGTTTGAACAAACAAAAACACAAGTCACAAAACACAAGTCACTCGGTCTCCAAACTGAAAAGACTGGAAAAGATGTATGGCAAATTTCTTCAAAGACATTTGTACAGTCACTCGAAACTGACTTGACTCAGTTCAGGGAAATTATTGATAGTGACTCGACTTGACCAGAAAATAAAGTCACTTGTAACATTTTAACATGTTCACCTCAGTCACCCCTCCATTGTGGTTTAGAGGTTGAAGTTGGATGGAGATGGAGACTTTTGAATTTTGTTTTATTGGGGGGGGGAGGGGTGGAGGGTGGGTGGACAAAGGCACTGGTTTAGGAGCTGCACAATGCAGTTTGTAATTGGTTACATAATTCTAGGCTCCACATTGTAAATACAAATTAAAGACCAAAAAAAAAAAAGGCCAGAAAATCTCTCTTCTTGAGGGTAGTGTGTGCACAAATGTTTACCATAGATGTCTCTGCTATCCAGATATTTGCTCCTCAGAAACAATACTGGTCAACGTTAGCATAGACCTATATCAGGTGCAGCTTAATAGATATCACAAACTGCTTGCTACCAAAAACAGGCTTTGTAGGTTAACTTTGGAATGAAGGCGAAATTGAAAACATGAGATACTAGATAAGAATTGGTGCTTAATGTAACCGACCAGTTGGTAAAGCGTTATTTTTATTCCTCTTTGGTTGCTAGATGAGAAAATAAAAATAGGGTCTTTCCTTTGTTTATATCTTAAATTATTTTGACCGGTCAACAGTAATGCTAGTATTTAAAGTGACCAATTTCTTGGAGAATAAAAGTCTATTATTATGTTCATATGTTTTTGTTCTCGGTACAGTGTTTGGGTTTTTCCCCCCCCCCCTTTTTGTTCTCTTGTTTTTGTTCCAAAGCCATCTGACCAATTTTGTGTAAAAATAATTGTATTCTGAAGCGGCATGAAGATTCATTTAGTTCTTTATCTTTCAATGCACTATCAGAAAAAGTGATCTCTCTCGAGTGTCAAACTTTGAAGACTGTTCCCTTTTTATTCTGTGACAGATCTGAATCATGGAATAAAGAAGTTTCATTAAATGATAACAAATTAATTTCTTTGCATTATTTCTGAAGTATTTCTTAAATGACCCCAACTGGACGACTGTTCAGTTTAACAGGACCCCGTTTTGCTCTTACCCCCCCCCCCCTTCCCGGCTATTTTATCTGCAGACACAGCTTACATTTAGTTTTTTTTCCCACTAGATGTTTGTATTTTCCTCTTATATGATTATAGTCACCAGAGCAGTAACTGTTTGTTTTCTTTTCCAATATTTCATTGTTGGTGTTTTATCTGTTGTTTCCTTTACTCTTTTCTTTTTTTGTTTTATCTCTTCTTTGATGATTATTTCACTTAAAGAGCTTAACATTTTTATCAGAAGTTTATGGCAAAAGTACTGAGAATTATTAAAAGAGCAGTTTGAGAAGACACCTGGTGATGAAGTTTTATCTGTCTGTGACATTTTCAATGTATTTTGAATCAATGATCATTTTTTTCTTATCCATAATCAATTACCATACACAAATGTGGAGAAGCCCGCACAGGCTTATGGATTACATCTTGCATGTCGGGCGGCCTTCCAATTCAACATTAAACTCTTTGAAATTCTTGAGGTGTACTGTAGGCAATGCCAAAATAACGTCTTTGACCCTAAGGTGTCATATGCTTCCCCACCCCCCCCCCCCCCCCCCCCCCCCCCCCTATTCTAAGATTGGTAGGCACAACCCAAATATAGAAAGCTGTTTTGTTTTTCCCCCTGGAAGTGTTTCTTAATGATCTTATACTAGATACTAGATAGACTATCTATACTAGATTTCAAAAAGTGGTATTTGTCGAGTACAAGAAGAATTGCCCTTGGTATGAGTACAACTACAAGGATCTAAGCTTGAGAACAAGTACTGAATCGTAAACTTATATAATTATACTAGACTTCCAAAAAGTCCTGTGTGTGGGTACAAATCAATGAGTACCATCAATGAGTACAACATGTACAGGCTGGTACTATACTGGAATAAGAGTACTCATAGTGACTCACAGCAAGTCTAGAATCTGGGTGGAAAGTGGTCATGAAATGCAATCTTTGACCTAGATGCTGATTATCTGTGACCAGGTATCTCAACTATTAAAGAGTTAAACATATAGCCACTCCACAGACCATTACCCACAGACAAGTACTGCATGGCATCACTAAAACTTGTACAATTCAAAGATCAATGCTAATCTTCTTACTGTGGTAGGAGTGAGTTTATATAACAGTTTATATTCCTTATCCCACACAATGAGCCTCTGAGTATTTATCAAAAGTTGTTGGATCAACAGCGAACTCCCTGAGCATGTCGATTTCCAGTGGGTGCATGTGACCGGCGATGACCAATGAGTGAAGAGGCTCTCCTAAATCTGTTTCGCTGAGTTCTCTCAAAGTTCCACTGGCTATTTTCTGATTCTCTGCTCCAACCCTAGACAGTCCGACACAGATCGTGTTTTCGGTAAAAGCTTTGGAAATAATGGAAACAGTCGAGCCAAGTTTGAGACGTACTGTTTTAATCAAATATAAATAATTCTATTCCAAAATGACAGACAATGGTTAAACGGATGACAGGAAAATCTTGTACAAGAATAAGAAAGTCATTTTGTGTAGTATGAAAAATATAGAAATACGAGGGGGGGGGGGGGGGGGGTGGGGGGAACATAAGCAACCTATATGAATTATTAGAGAAGCATATCTGGAAAATAGCTGAAGAAAAGTATTCATATTGTTCATCACCTTATTAGTATGGAATGCCAAAAGTGACAAAAACTAATATCTCTTTCAATTGCATTGCCATAGCTAATAATAATGATAATAGTAATAATCAGCAGTTATTTTTACAATGCTTAAGCAACCACAACTGTGGGAGAAACCTGCAAGAACTGTTGGATTACAACTTACATGTCGGGTGGCTTCCAATTCAACATTTTAACTCAAATTTGGAATCTTTTCATATTAAAAAAGTTATTTCAGATGGGGAAAAACGTAGATTGCTCTTAGATGAAAAACCTTAACTATGACTAGACCGGGTATCGAACCCGGAACCTCCCAATTGCTAAGCCTCATTGCTTCAAATGCCACTGTCTTTATCCACTCTGCCACAGCACTGGTATAGATAGCATACATACTAACAGTTATGACAGGACCTAAACCAGGTAATGATGGCTTTGCTGACATTTTCCATTTCCTCACATATACAGTATATAGAATAATCGCACTGCTACAATATTTTGCAGTTATCTTTGACGGTTTAGACATCTCACCTATTTCTACCCCTTCACTTTTCTTCTTGTCTAGGATTTCCAGGAGTTGACTCGCAGCTTGTCTCACCCTCATGTATCTAGGTGGTTCATAAATCTTACGACCTCTGAGAAGAGAGAGAAATTTCTGGAAGGGTGACTTCAGGCAGACTATCAATTTAATTAATTTAATCTGTGACAGACCACTGTATCGAACAATGCAAGACTTGGTGGATGCAATACTCATCACTATCACTATAATCAGTTACACATTTAAGGATCATCAGTCAAAGTAGGGCCCCACATACCGGGGGGGGAGGGCCCAAGTACCCGAGGAAGGGGGCCAAGGCATACAGCAGCTCCTCCTATAAGTGTCATAATAATATTAGAATGATTCTCACTTGGGCCTTTTGCCTTTCAATTTCTGATCTGACCCCTGGCCTCCCCCCTCCATCCCCCGCCCTACCAATCTGACACCTTTGGTTGGGATCCGGGTCCCTGCAAAGTGTACTTTTATTGATTGTTATATACACAGCAATTCTAACATTAATCCAGGTATATTTATAACAGGGAAAAAAAAAGAATACACTTCCAGTGGCATAAATGGCATTACTTACATTGGACACAATAGCAGCCACCTCTGCTCCTGTTTAAAAACCTTTGAACTTTTGATAATGCTGGTAAAACATACCATTTTGGGGCCATTTAGGAAAATGGATCACAATCAATGCCTCAGTCACATATCAGCCACAATAGAGATAGTGTAAACATATGTTTCCTTAAAGATAAGATTGGAGCATGTTGGAAAATAATCACAATATTCACTGTAGAGCTAACTCTGGATTATATGACAGAGTGGGTCACAGTGTACCCTGACTTACCGCATCAAGTTTTCGATAGATTGTTCCTTGACTTTAATATCTAACAAGCAGAGAGTATGAAGACCTCGGTGGCAGTTTGAAGCTATCTTGTCGTAGTAACTGTCAGGCTTCCACGTATCCATCCAAAACACAATGGAAACAACTTCACCAAAGGTATAAAGCTATCAGAAAGGGCAAGAGAGGGTATCACATTTTTAAGAGAGGATTGGAAGACATAGGAGCATAGGCAATTGAGTGTTGTAAACATGAAATCATCCACAAGGTGGTTGGATTCTATGTTGGCCAAAGATAATGACAATTTAAGTTGATCTAGATAGCAACTGCTCCCTCTTTGTGGTTCTCTGATTGGTGTTTGTTATTGACTGATAATAAATGGTGACCCTGGGCTTCCAGGGGAAGGTGAGGCAAGACAATTTGTGAACCAACAATCACTTAGTTAAGATTACAGAATGGATTACAAAAGCATAAATTTCAGTCATATTTATAACTCCCCTTCCCCGACCCCATTCCATCAATTACAGTAATGTATGTATGAGGACACACTCATAAACACAGCTACTTAAGCAGTCTCATAAGAACTTAACAGAAGAAGACTAACGTTACTTGAAGATGATTTACAAATCTGGTGGATCTTCTCTAACAGCAAAGGATTGACGAGAGCCTATTCATAGATATAACAAGTCTAGACTTACCTGTAGACCACAGCAACCGACTGCATTCAAAATGGATGCATTGTGAATGACTCTATACTGTACACCAGACTGCTTGGCACGAATTACAAGGTCTGAATGAGTTGTTGCCCTAAAAAATGGGGACAAGTTAAAGGATGAGCTTCAGGCACAAAACCAGTTTTGATATATGTGGTTGATCATTAATAAAAAGTAAAAACCAAGTGCTATAAGGCCAAGTTTTATTTCTACTGTATAACACTTCTAACTTTTGAGAAAATGACCCTAATTTAAACAGCTAAGGTTTGTCAATTAAAGTAACTGGATTATATTAGGGCAGTTCCCCAGATGTACAACACTCAACGTTAAAAGAAGCATTTTATGGTCTCAAATGACGTTATTTGCCGGATTGTACAAATATTTCAAGGACAAATGGTTTTGAAAGTCATTCATGGGTGCTCTGTTGGTAACATGAAGTTAAAAGAACATCTTTTTGGTTGAGCTACAAAAAAGATAAAAAACAATGAGTTAACACTAACGGTTAGTCCTACACTGAAGAGCCAACATCATCATCAATTCATCTTTAACAGAGCATTCCAGAGGTTTGACATACATTTTAAAGGTAAATATCTTGAAAACTGGAATAGCTATAGAGATATTACTACCCCTTCCTTTTTTAATTTTATTTACTATGTAATAAATATCAACATTGCCCTTCCTTTCCCTCATTTGGCCACAGATCAACCAATGACCTCATGACCATGTAACACACCCAAAAGGATCTCCAACCACAAGGAATGCAATGTCTTCTTTATCTGCATCTCGGAAAAGTTCTTCTGACTGCTGTTCTACCATATCACGGTCTGCAAGGATTACTTCCCGTCCATAGAACTCTTCCTGTCAATAAGGGAGAAAGGTATGATCCTGATGTGCAGAGTAACTATGGCAATGCATTACTGACTGTGCCTTTAGCAGAAAGCAGGATCCATCAAAGAGTGATGCTTATTCATCCGCATAATACAGTATCGCTATGGTGCCTTGTTTATCCTCAGTCAAGTAAAGCTTAGGTACCCTTTTGGCTAGGAAAATAAACTTAATTTTTATAATATTACCACACAAAAATTCATGAGTCAAACAAATAATTTCAAGCTAGTCTTTGGCAATCAATCAACAATAAGATACTTAACAAAATTCATGCTGCAGCATAACATAAAAGTGGAAAATACATTGACCAATTGAAGAGATATAGGATGACATGGCCTTTAGTCACAAAACATGTTCAAAGTGAGAACCATGTTGTATATAATATATATTTCACAATTTCTACACTTTTTACACAGAGAAAGGTACAATGGTTGGCTGTTTGCACAGTGGTTAATGTATAAATTAGTCATTTCAATGTATATAGGAAGCCAGTGTAATGCACTAATACTTCTTACTAGGCTTTTGGTCAAAGTTGCCTACTACAGTATACTGTAGCAAAACTTCTTAGTTTTAGCCAACCATAAAATACAATGAAATGGCACATGAGTCCAATCAATTTCTTGGTGAGGTTTATTACCATTTACAAACCAATGACCTAGCATAGTGCAGCTGTTTATAGGCTAGCTTAAGTAAAGTTCATGAAACACTTAACTGAGGGAGCAGACTACCACAAAAGGCCGACATGTTCATTTAATTTGTTATATTTTATTATAAAATTGACAATGAGAAAAGTGATCCCACACAGTGACATCGCCAGAACGGGGCCGGTGGGTCTGCCCCCCCCCCCGAACAAACACACACATATTGGGGCGGGCTTTAAAGGAGAAATTACCCTCCCTTTTGAGAAATTTTTGTTTCGTTAAGGGGCCTAAAAGCAAATAGATGTTATCGCACATCAAAACGATCTGTTCAGCTCTAACAAGTTGCATCTTGGGAGCAGTTATGCGAAAACGATACTTACCAGTTTTTCTTTCCCATCGGTCAAGATTGAAGTGTACGCTTCGAGATAAACCCTCTTGGCATTTTTAACAACTTCTAATCCTTTGACCGTTATGTCAGTAGCGTCACCTAGTCCAAGACCTATTAAATAAAACATTTTTGGAGGAAAATGAATTTGTTGCGAATGTGAGATTGCACAGGGAAGGCGGTTGCATGGTTGTATTATAATTGTGCGTGATGTAGAAGCCTATTTTTGTCACTTGGCCCTGTTCCCAGCGTCCGATCGGGAAAAAATTATACGCATAGTGTCACGACAAAAACATTCTTGAAACTTTGCTCCACAATGATACTATAGGATTAATGGCCCCAAAATGAGAAAAGGCCAACAATAAAAAAAAAATTAATGAGAGATGGGCCTATCTAAAAACATATGTGCTTTTTTTTGTGGGTCATCAAAAAAAAAGAGAAACAGGCAAAACTTTCAAAGACTTGAACAATGAAAAGCTAAATCATTACATTATTTTTTGGGACAGAAACATTTTGTTTTCAATCCGAGAAACATATCAAAGTAGGCCGACCAGTTTCTGATCATGCAACTATTATAGTTGGTCAGAATGTAAAAAAGAAATAGCAATCGGCAAGTCAAAAAGTAGCTTTACTTTAAGAGTTTTGCAAAAACAAATTTATATAATTATAATATCATCTGAGAAATAACAATGGACGAGATGATGAGCGAGGAAGTGTAACCATATACCTGTGTCAATATTTTGAGAAGAATGCCACATTATATCGTATTGGATACGTTCCTGTCAGAGTGGCATATATGATCCTTCTATGGTTTCCCATCTTTCCCTGATCTTTCCGTCCCATTATATGCTGTAAACAAAGAAAGGTTTGACTACATGTGCACAGCTGAGATAACATACGTAGCTGAGCTGGTTATAACTGCATTTGCAACGCAACGAAAAAATCCGACGCTTGAAAATCAAGTAAAATATTATATCAAGGATTAGTCTACTAACCTAAATTAACATTTAAATGACAATTTCAAACAACTGCCCGGCAGGACAATGCCGAAATCACAGACAGGCTTCTACCGAGTGGCACTTCGTCATAATGCACAAAATTTCATTTATCTTCCTGTGTAGCAGAATGTGAAATAGAATGCTATAATTCCCGGCTTATTGTTAATTTTTGATCAACAAATCAAAACACAAAAACACCAAGACTTATGGCTTCACAAAACGGTTTCCAGGTAATTACAAAGTTTTGAAGGAAAAATGGGGTATTGATGTTATACAATGCGTTATGGGTTTTTTTTTATGAAGTTCGGTAAGCATGTATTATTGAGTTTTTATGAGAAGTTATAAAACAAAATATTAACTTGAAATTTAAAAAAAACAACATATCAACACTAAAGATCTGCAAGGGACTGTTGATCAACCAGTGAAAACGATGGAGCGAATAGGTGGCGCTATGCTTTTTCTTCAATCCATAGATGGGTGGAATCGCTCTAAAATGTCATAATTGCCAACTTCTACACAAGCTGAATAGTGACACACACCTCCTACTAAGACTACGAGTCTTATTCTTGATCGTATTTCTTTAACACTCCAACAAATCTACAGACATTCACAATGTCTGTGTCAGCGATATATTTCCTGGACATGAAGGGAAAGGTTTGTTATTCGTTGAGTGATTCTTCGCTCTAGAGCAAGCCTCACTTTTCAATAATTACAAGGCCTAAAAGTTGGCCAGACCCTGATGTATGGTAGGCTACACTCCTAGCCAAGGCCTAGGCCCAAGTTGGCATATGCCATAAGCATACGTTATGACTAAGCCCTAGGCCTTACCGTGTAGCCCCTTGTGGAATGCTGCAGCTCAGTACAGTGTATTCCTAATCTAGGCTTTCCTTCTCATAACAAAGTGCGCCTAGGCTAGTCCAACACCCTTTTCTGCAATCATGCTAGTCGGTCCTGATAGTGTTGTGTTGTCTTAAGGTAGTGTTAATGTAATAATAGTGGCTTCAGAATCAGAGTCGCACTTCACTTGGCCTACCAAAGCTAGCCTAGGTCTGGCTCTAAGTGGTGTTACTAACACTAACTGACATGTCAAGTTAGTCCTTAATTTAAGCAATCCTGTGTGAGCATAGGCTAATGTTAGCCTATGCCCACCCACACAGTACCTGGGCTCTTGCCTCAGTTATATTAGGCAGGCTATCCAGGCTAACTATCAAGTGGGGTTGTGTCATGAATTGCAAATTTCACACTAACAGATATTTCATTAGTGCTTGGAAGTTTACTAAACGTTAATGTTTCTGTTGGTGGCCCTTATATGTTGATCAAAATATGCCACATAGTTGAACCCTGTAATATATGCATAGTAGAGACGAGGTTATGCTTATATTGTACCTGCTCAAATTAAGAGATGTTGTTTGTAATTCTTCTAAATTAGTTTACCTATCATTTTAACTTTGGTTTAATTTAGTGTAAATTTTTTGATATTTGTCTGATTTTACTTACAAGGTCCTGATCTCCAGGAATTACCGTGGTGATATAGATATGTCGCTGATTGACAAACTTCTGCCTCTCATGATGGACAACGAGGAGGAAGGAACACAATCACCAATCATCACACATGGAAATGTCAGCTTTATGTTTATTAAACACAGTAATCTATACTGTATCCTTTACAAAATCTGTTATACTCTTCAAAGGTTTAATTTAAAAATTTAAAAAAAAATTTTTTAATATGAAATATTTAAATTTAGTGTAGCTCTATGGTTGTAGTTAATTACCAGGAGGACCATTACAATGTTTTGCTTACTTTCAAAATGGTTCCAAACATATATCTACATGTGCACTGCAATAATACCAACTCTAACATTGTAAGGAGTTGAGGACCATTTGGCATTCACTTTGTAGAATTTTTTTTTCCAGTTTGTACTACATAGTTTTCTTTGTTTGCTAGAAAATCTTGGTACTAAGCACACTTTGTTACAAACTCAGTAGTTAATTAGTTAAGTTAATTATCCTTAACGATGTATTCAGTGGTGGCGACATCAAAGAAGAATGCGAACGTAGCTATGGTGTTCTCTTTACTACACAAACTTGTCCAGGTAAGGTGTAACATGTGAAACAATGACAATATATGGACAACTCACTTTGTTAATCACTATTTAAGCAACTGAACCACCAGTATCTCCAACCCTGCTATTGATTTAAGTGATTTGGGGCATTGCATTATAGTATAAATGCTACTATGGTGAGACTGGGTGAGTAGGTTTCTTTGTTGAATTACAAAACCCTGCTTTGATAAAAGCTAGTGTTGTTACAATGTGGTACCATATCAGTACATATGCAGGACGGGAGATGCTATCTTGTAATTTATTCTTCTCATTTATTTCAGTAGCAGCACTGCATAGTTCAATACTGACTGTAAATATTAAGAGGCAGAGTAAGAGTGGACAGTATACCTTGTGTATTCTTAAGCACTTTATTGAGGGATTTCAAGAAAACAATATAAAATAGAGTCAGTCTGCAATTTATGTCAAGTAAAATTATGATGAGTCTCATCTCTTTTGGTTGATATAACTTTTGTTAGCTGTGTTTGTTTTTCAAAAAGTTTGGTCGATGAAATATGTCACTAAAATTGAGGGAAGGAGTATTACCACTTCACTTTTTTTGAAGAATTTTGATTCAAAAGTGACCTTGTAGATCTGTCAATTCAATATTATTAAGTGAACCATCTTTTCTATATTGAACAGTAAACAGCAGAAGAAATGGAGATAATTCTCTCATTTTAGTTGGGAAAGGATATGAAAGAGATATGAATTAATTAAGTTAGAGATTGTTTGGAAAGTAAGGTGACTATCTTCATTGTTGGATGTCTGTCACTACTGTAGGTTGTGAACCTAATGTTGAATTCGAAAGTGGAGCAAAATTGACTGTACTTGAGTTTGTCCTTTACTTGATCTCTCCTCGTCTAAGTATACATACTCTAAGGAATATCACGTACTCTGAATCATGTATCTATGATCTTAAATGTTTCAAAAGGTTATGAAAAACTTATGTGTGGTACAGTACATCTACTCTGCATGGGAGAGAAGTTGACACCTTATTATCACAGGCACATTTAAGAGTTACTTGATGAATTGATGACTTCTGTGATCTGTACCTTCTTTTGGTTTTCTTTTTTCATTTCACTTGAATAATTTCTGTTTTTGACAGGTTTTCATGGAATATTTTCGAGAGTTAGAGGAAGAGAGTATAAGGGATAACTTTGTCATTATTTATGAGTTGCTGGATGAATTGGTGGACTTTGGCTATCCACAAACGACAGACGGCAAAATATTACAAGAGTGAGTTAACTAATTAAGTTTTTGGATGAAGGCTCATTTCTCTCTGTTTTGCAAAAACATGTTCATGTTTAAACTAGGTATGAATGAAAGGGAACCCAAGGATCCATTTTCAGTTGAAAGCTTTTCAAAAATTTGACTTTATAAACTGCATTTCAAATTTTGAAAACAGAATATATATTTTGAAATGTAAGTTTGATGTGTTAATAGTACAGTATCAATATTTAATGACTTAATATAAGTATAAATTTAAAATTTTTAAAATATTGTAATATAAATTTTCTATATTTATGTGGAGGTTAAAATTCATTGCTCTCCTTGACCTCACTTTACTTTAGCAACTTTAATAATAATTGAAAATAAATAAAGTTATGCCAATTTGATTTATTCTGCTATTTGCAGGTACATTACACAAGAAGGCCAAAAACTTGAAGTAGCACCAAAGCCACCTCCAGCCATTACAAATGCTGTATCTTGGAGGTCAGAGGGCGTCAGGTATCGGAAGAATGAAGTATTCTTGGATGTTATAGAATCTGTCAACCTTCTGGTAAGTATTATTGATGGATCAATCAACAAGGACACCCAGTTGGGACAAATTTTTCTATACTGTAGTGTCATGTCCTGCTTCAGAGCACTCATATTGTCAGTACGAGCAGTATGAATATCATGTTTCTATCAGATAAAGGGTAAGAACTGTTTGTACTGTCAATATGAGTGCTTTGAGAGCAAGATATTGGAGGACAGTTTAGAGAGGTATTAGCATTAGGAAATTGTCCCAACAGGCTGACAAGGAATGGTCTAATGTTAATATGCATATTTGGCAGGATATGAATATGCATAGTTTGCTGTTTATGTATATATACATATTGTGATGGTTATAAACAAGTTAAAATGCAAATTAAAGGTGCTTTTAAATATCTGAATACCTGTACAAGTAGTGTAATTGGAAGTTGAAGCTTGTGTTTGATTAAACATAGACATACTGCAGTCATGTTCATTTGAATGCCATATTCAGATTCTACAAATCAGCCAACACTTTGGTGGACATGAGCTGTAGCGATTACTGCTACAAGGTAATACTGACGTTTCAGAAGTTTGGCCCATGGAAATGTGAAAAAAACAACAAAATTTGCCAGATGCATTAATCAAATGTTGATGTATTTTAAAAAATTCTTCTACATTAAGCATGGTATCTTGGTGCGGTTTTCACCTACTGTCATGGAAAATATACAATTTAGCTACAAAAACAAGAATAATCCTGTCATCAAAGAGTAGACATTTCCCCGTATTAAAGTCTCAGAGCCTTTCGTGTGCACAGATGTATAAACTCCTGAACGTTCTCACCGTAGGTAAACACAAACGGAAACGTCCTCAGAAGCGAAATAGTTGGCGCCATCAAGATGAGAGTGTTCCTGAGCGGGATGCCAGAGCTTAGGCTCGGACTCAACGACAAAATTCTCTTTGAAAATACAGGAAGTAAGTGGGGGGTTTGAACTTAGACCCTTTGAGTCTTTAGTTATGGCAATCTTGTCTTCACTTTGCAGATGTTCTGGGGTCAAGATTATCAGTATTAGCCCCAAATATGCTTATAAATTCAAATAATGGTCACTTTTGCTAAACTTCAAACATATTTCTACTCTTACTCTCAGTTCATTTGACAACTATGACTGGGAAGGGAGGAAGAAGGCTACTTTAAATTCCATGATGGAAACTTTCTGTCAAAGTTCATCCTTATCAATATTAATATTGGTTGTCACCATTGAAGTTCAATAGGATTTGCATCCCCCATTGTTTTAGTCATAAACATATAAACAAGCATGAAGATAATGCTATTTAAAATGTCCACTATATTCCTTCTTATCTCAGTTTCCTTTTCATGTTACCTCCTTTACCAATTATTCCCTAGCCTTCCCTCCATCTAACCCCTCCCTCCCCTCTGTGCACCCCTCCACTTTTCAACACATCACCTCTTCAAATCAGCCAGAAAATTTACACCCAGAATTATCGAGAAACCTTTCTTTTTTTTTACCACTCTCCTGGAGGGGGTAAGAGCAAGTCAGTGGAGCTGGAAGATGTTAAGTTCCATCAGTGCGTTCGCCTCTCCCGGTTCGAGAATGACAGAACCATATCCTTCATTCCACCCGACGGTGAATTTGAACTGATGTCGTACCGACTCAACACACATGTAAGTAAATGTTTTGTTGGAGCAATGAAAGAGAAAGTTGAGAAACTTCATCCTTGAAGAGGATGAAGTGACAAAAGTGTTTCAAGTTTCCAACTTTAGAAGAGAAAAAAAAATTCAACTTCTTGGCATTACAAATTTGTGGAACTAGAGGCTTATTAAATCCTTTATTATACATTAGGTTAAACTCCATTTTTCTTGAGCATTTGTCAGATGAGATTTGCCAGCGTCAATGTTCTTTGTTTCCAGTTTTGACCAGTGTGCATGTGTAAAAAAAAATTTAATTAAAAAAAAAAAAAAAAATTCTTGACACTTTTTATTTTGTTCACAGGTCAAACCCCTTATCTGGATTGAATCTGTGATTGAGAAGCACTCACATTCCAGGGTGGAGTACATGATCAAAGCCAAGAGTCAGTTCAAGAGGCGTTCGACGGCAAACAACGTAGAGATCATCATTTCCGTACCCAGTGACGTGGACTCTCCCAAGTTTAAGACCACGGTCGGCTACGCTAAGTACATGCCGCAGGAGAATCACGTCATCTGGACCATCAAATCATTCCCGGTAAGTTCACTCGAAAATGGATCAATAAGGAGACTGAAAATTTTAATTTTAAGAAGATTAATAATTGCGACCCCCAAAAATGTGTATTCTTGTGTTACTGGAATATTTACTAGAGCAAGTATATAGTCACTGCCAAATGGCAAGATATGCTGAAATTGGCTTATTGTCTTGAAATACACATGTATCACTTCTATGGCAATTTTATTATGTTTAAATGGTGTATTACGGAGTATTATGTTTAAACGGTGTTCTATATGATTTGTGTGGACATTTGTGTTTACACTGATTTTGTAAGTGCCACAGGCTGATCTGTTCAGTCTATGAATGAATGTACATGAATTATTCGTACGATCAAGGAGTGCCTCTTTTGTTTTCACACTGATACCTTAAGTGGCATAGACTGATCAGTTCAGTGTGGTAGTTAATTTTGATGCCATCAAGAGAAGCCTTGTTTTATAAACTGCCACCTGAGTGCCATAGTCTGATCAGTTTAGTCTGCCACTGATTTTTGTTGCCATTGAGAGATGCCCCTTTGTTGTATTCACATTGTTACCTTAGTGCCACAGACTGTGTGTTTACCCATAGTGCCACAGACTGTGTGTTTACCCTTAGTGCACAGACTGTGTTTACCCTTAGTGCCATAGTGCCACAGACTGTGTGTTTACCCATAGTGCCACAGACTGATCAGTTCAATCTTTCACTGATCCCGCCAAGGGATGTCTCTTTTTGCGATCATACTGTTGTCTTCCTTCTCGGCGGAATTGCAGACCGATAAGATTTGACGAGTAAGATACAATTATTACACCGACTGTATTTATTTCTTCTTGGGTAAATTCAGGGTGGGAAGGAGTATCTGATGAGGGCGCACTTCAATCTACCTAGCGTGGAAGCGGAGGAACAAGAAGGGAAGCCACCGATCGCAGTCA
>KN883201.1:154307-170103 GCA_000934455.1 Apostichopus parvimensis | reverse complement strand
CATCATCATCATCATCATCATCATCATCATCATCATCATCATCATCATCATCATCATCATCATCATCATCATCACCACCATCATCACCATCATCATCATCATCTAGCTCTTTGAACTCTGTGTGTAATCAAAACAAAGATTCTTTGCCTTAATATTAATACTGGATCTACACTGACCTGCTGTTGTGATTCACCTGTAGAGGCGGCTGCCACAAGAATTAGTGGCGGCCGTAGAAGGAATACAATGAGATGACCACCAGCTATCACTGACCTAGAAACAAATAAAAAATACTTGGGTTCAATGTTACTGATCAAAGTTCAGACTTTTAATTATTTAAATTCCTTTAACTCTTCAAGAATTTTTGTCTCAGAGCCCATGAACTTTTTTTCACTAAAGTTCCAGATATATTAAATTGCAGCTTCAAAATTTTATTTATTATTTTCCAAACCAATAGATGTGTGCTAACTGTTTCCTCTATGACAACATACATTTCATAATCTGCATTCAATGACACGAGCTAGTTTCAAGAGGTAAATCAATATCACAGGTTAGGCCCGCTGGGGCAACTGGGACATGCATTGCTAGCAGCTTAGTGATCCCAATAGGCAGCGGGGCCTTGAAACAAGCAGCACATTTGGCCCCTCGATGAAACTAGCGTCCTTCAAACAGAGAGGACATTGGTATCTCTGACCAGCGAGCCTCTGAACGGTTTGGCCAATCCTTCTCTGGGTGAGTCAGGACAAAACATACTGAAGTGAAGGCTAGACAATATCCATTTCAACATGTTCACCATTTGTTAATAGATATGAACGGACTAATGAACATGAAGTTTTTGTTGGCAAGTTCATATTCGTAATATGGCACACAATTGAAGCAAGTGTAATGCAGCCATTGAGGATACCAAACCTTGGAGCACTTAACTGTAGTGTATTTCATACACATACCAACTGTAAATATGCGAACAAAAAGTCTATATAATGAAAAACTAAGTGACCATTGTGTAATACAAATATTGCTTATACATCTTACATTTGCTGATTTATGTAATAAAATTTGTTTGGTGTAGATCAAAATTACTTATCAATCATGATACTTGCACAAAGTGACAATCGCCCCCAAAAATTAATAATCCCTGAAAGAAGCAACAAAATAATATAACTCACCGAAGGCAATCTTTATCATCTAGCACGAAAGAAATTAAGGCCTGGATTACACCCATTAGTGTCACTAGTTTATCTTCATTGCCATATCTATGTATGCACAGAAAAACATAATATTAGCTGCATTAACAACAAAACAACTGAACAATTGTAAGTAACAGTTCACAGTTAGTTAAGCCAATCTAACAGCCTGCCTGCCTGGATTACACCCATTAGTGTGACTAGTTTATCTTCATTGACATATCTATGTATGCACAGATAAAAAACATAATATTAGCTACATTAACAACAACAAAACAACTGAACAATTGTAAGTAACAGCTCCCAGTAAGCAAAGCCAAACTAATAGTCTGCCTCACTAAAACATATATGCTGTAGACTGTGGTTAGTTTTAACCACAGCTTGTAATTCTTCAAAACTGACATATAAAACTCTGATTCTGTTTAGTGGTATGACATCATTTTGGGACATGGACCAATGAAAAATAGCTCAAATGATAGTATACCACAACAAATATAGATGTAAATATCTTTGGTATAATCATTTCTGGATGAATAGATATATAGTATGCCTACCTGGGTACACAGGTTTGTATGCCTAACTGAGGATAGAGACTGAAGCAACACTTCAGTGTAACACTGCTGTTATTATGCTTACCTTCAGTGTAACACTGTTGTTATTATGCTTACCTGGAGTATAACACTACTGTTAGTATGCTTACCTAGAGTGTTACACTTCTGTTAGTATGCTTACCTGGAGTGTTACACTACTGTTAGTATGCTTACCTGGAGTGGAACACTGCTGTTATTATGCTTACAGTACCCGGAGTGCAACACTGCTGTTATTATGCTTACCTGGAGTGTAACATTGCTGTTAGTATGCTTACCTGGAGTATATAGGTTTGCCTGCTTCACTGAGAATAAAGATGTGTTTCTTGTGTTTTTTCCACTTCATGCTGTGGACATCTGTATCACAATGAAAGAAAAACAAAAGAAATGCAAATTAAAAAGAATTCAGTTTAGTTTTTCAAACAAAAATTAACCTTTGAGAAACTGTAAGTCAAATGCAACAATAGTCCTTTATTATTGATATATTTATGCAACATATTTTATATCTTCCAGAAGTGTGTGAACTGCTGTTTCCTTAGATAGTGGGAATATAAACTCCCACTACAATTCCACATTAAAGTATCCTATAGTTATTACTTCTTCCCTACTTGGAAGCTTCTTCCTGGACAACCCAGCAGGGATTCCCACAATAGAAATTATAGCTTGTATCGCTCATGTTAGCTCAGTGGTTAACGCTGGTGCCTTTCAATCATAAGGTCCCGAGTTCGAGTCACTCCAAGATTAATGTATGTCGTCCAGTTACAGAGTTGTTGACAATTCATAATCATGGACGTTAAATATGAATCTAAGAGACTGACTTCGATCAGTTTGCAGCTTTGATAAGCCAATGAGGCTTCTTCGAGAGTTCCTAGTATCCTAATCCGAAATCCTAATCCGAAATCCTAGATCTAAAATACAAACATACAGTTCACATACTGTAACTCCCAACAATTACCTCAACATAGATTCAATGTCCCTTTAGTTTTCCGAGATATAATAACTTGATTTCTGTAGTGCTCACTGATTCAGACTTTGTCACCATTTGCATCACTCCCCACTGGAGTTTGAAATGCAAACTTACCAATGTTATTAACAAGTTTATATTCTAAGTATACCCTGGTTGATGTTTAAACCACTGGTCACACAACACTACCTTCTTCTATCCTAACGTCAGTGGTCGTCTCCACCTTCTGCAGGACGCTTCCACTTCGTACCCTCTGCTCTTCTGCCTCTTGTCCCTCGGTAAACACATCTGAATCATTTGATAAATGTGCCTTGCCATCCTCAACATGGTTCACATCAGTGCTTACATCCTGGACAGGAAACAAGATGAACACCAAACAATCTTAGTGAATAATCAGAGATTGTAACACGTATTTGGATTACAATATTACCTCTTTTATTGTACAGATTCTGATATATAAATTAAAAACCATTCTGTAGGCCTCTAACACTTCAGACCAGGTTTTTAACACATCAACATAAACAAGTGCAATTTTATGTATGAATGTCATGAATGACTACTTCAATGGACAAAAGCTGTAAATGAGCTTTCAAATAGCTTCGCTAGGTAAATGACACCTTCTGCCTCTAAGTACAGGTAGACAAGGTCTAATAATCCTACTTACAACTGTTCTAACTCAAAACTTATGAGGCATTCCATGTGTGATGTAAACAAGATACAGAACATGTAGCATTGAGACCTGCAGTAAATGACCTGAAATAAATTATGTACTTTGTGGTACAGTACATATGCAAGGCACCAAGATTACATTGACAAATCAGTGATGAATCGATTACACTAAAATATTTTAAGGGCTGCAGTTTACTGATGTTTTCTCTCAGTTGTAAATCCCATGCTTTGGGGGAGGGGGGTAATAAAATCTCTCTTGAGGTTCACCTACTGTACGAGGTAAATAAATTTACAAGAACAATGATGGACAACGGTACCTCTTTACTTCCGCTAGGGTTACTTTTCTCCAGATTACTTTCTTTACTGTCTGAGGTGGTTGTATGTGTGCTTTCAACAATCTCTGCGATTACACCACTGGGATGTCTCGGTCGTACATCATCAGCCTCATAACTGTAGTCTTCTCCAAGATCTTTAAAAGATTCGGTGGTCACTAGCCCAGGATTGTTGCTGCATGAGAAATCATGGAACTTCTTACTTTATTCATCAGGGATCAAAATTTCATAGATGATAATAACTTTAAATATCGATTGCTGTGGACAGAGTAAGTGTATTTTGTAATTTGGCTATATTCTTTGGTTGAAGGCGTGGAGAGTCCAAGGGCTTTCATGGCCTAAACTGCATTCACACCTGTTGTGTGGCCTTTCTATCAAAGTTTTCTTAAAATTTCCCAAGTGCTGGCCTTCAGTGACTCAGTTACCATCACCATATATATTACGGTATATGACGTAGGTATGTCCCAGCTTTGTACTAACATTGCCTCAAAAAAGATTTGCAATGGATATTATGTAATATCTTAAAATTCAATATGAAATAATTAAAATAAAGTAATTCTGTAAAGCAATTTGCAGCAGGGCTATACCCAAAAGGGAGCACTGTAAAATGTAAACTTTCAGTTACGTGAATTTCAATACAGTTTTGCGTAAGCAACTTAATTTTCGGTTGCTAGATATATACTAAAGACTTATAACGGCCAAAGCTACTATTACTAATCAGCAATTGGCTATGCTCTTAGTCTAACATTACATTCCCTCTGGCTGAATAGTAAAGCAGACCCATGTGGGTGTTAGTGTAGCACTTAATCTGGTCACTAAATATTTCCAATGGCATAGCCTACTGTAGTAACAGTAGCATGGACACTTCGAATTCCGGACACCTAAGCCTTTAAATCACCCCAAAACTATATCTATTGGTATAAATCACCTGAAAATATACTTGATATGGTGGGAGAAGTGTGTTATATAACGATACACGGCCAAACTTTCTTTCCTGCAAACTGTTTTCACGTTGTAAAAAAAAAAAATCCTCGTGATTGTGGAACTGGTATTTCTTTGCTAGAGTATTGCCAATTTCGGACACACAGTCCCACAGTGTGGCGCTAGTGATAAAATTGGTGGCGCAGTTGCTCTTTCAGTAATTATAACAGACTTCATAGATCTCCGTCATTTTATTGACAAATATGTAAGTATTTACTTGCACACGGGTCATTTTGGAGAGAAAATAACTGTAGCTTCGTACTTGTTGGTGAAATTTGGCTCTTCCTGTAAGGTGTCATGCATTTCTTAGGGGTGTCCGAAATTCGCAGTGTTCCGAAATTAGCAATACTGACTATATTAGTAGTATATTATGCAGTTACTTTGCCAGTTTCTTGCCTTTTCCTTTACTACAGGCATACCGTACATTGAAAGCTCCTGTAGCTATATGTATATCTCATTATAGCTTAGTCTTATCAGCACCATCTTTTCTTAAATATTTTGTTGCTAGACCTCTGTATTGCAAGTCAGTAGGCTATGTAGCCTAAGTAAGGCCTATTTGTGATGCTTTTTGTTAGCACTGAAAGAGTATGGCCTAGGCCCTAGGGATGCCTAGCCTAGAGCCTACACAGTACACACCTTCCAGTTTCCAGGCATAGGGAGCGCTACTGTAGCCTATCTTAAGGTTAGGCAAGTATCGTGTCTGATCTGTACAAAGACAAAAGTTTTGCTACAAAGAACTAAGTTAGGGTAGCCTAGTACTAGTAATATAGTAAGAGTTATATACGTAGCATAGCCTAGTATTATCAAGTGTCACTGTCCACCGGAAATTAATCATAGGCTAGGTCTAACAAGGGTTACCGCAGTATACAATTGACTGAGTAATTACCTTTCTCCGGGAGAATACGCTTGTACATCCGGATTCTGGTGACTTGGAACAGACGTTGCCATATCTTTGAATCATTATTCAACCGTGCAGCTTGTTCTTCTTTTTCTACCTTAGTTTAGTGCTTAGGCTAGGCACGCACTAACGAAAGTAAGCACGCAAGTTAGTCAGTGGCAAGTTCTCAAAGTGTACAACAGGCTGTTGGAATTTACCAACACAAGTGTATAAAGGGGAGCCGTTCGCATGTTTGCCTAGACGTTCAACATTCAAGCATAGCGCCATCAGTTCTGTTTGATTGCCCGCGAATGAAATTTGTTCTGAAAGAGTGTGAATATTGACGTATAATGTTCCCTAACTTCGATCATTTAACTCTCTGTATTGTTCTGTCATCGTGTATTTATTTAACCAAGCCAGACAGGGCGGATTGGAACAAAACTTGCTACCGGCTCAAGGACCTAGCCAGCTGCGCATGGGCATTAAAGTAAGGTGACCAGACGTCCCCGATTTTCGGGGACAGTCCCCGGGAATATTTCGTCAGCGAAAATATCCCAGATTTAATAAAAAGTACTTGAAAGTTTAAGATACGACGTTTTATCCACAACAGCTTAGCAATATCTATCTTCCTGGCCGTTATACTTAAATTACACGTCATTAAACAAACATAGATGTTCACAAATACCTCACACAGACGATCGCAGTGATCGAAATAAGAACTACTTTTATGTAGGGTAGGCCTATCCTACTATAAACACGGAATAATGTACAATCATGACAGTGTTTCCTACGACATAGAAGTTGTGTTACTCCTGTGCTGGCCTATAGGACTGTTTTTGCTTACGTCGTGCCTGTGCTCTACCGGACTATCAATGTTTCTAAAATGGGGGGGACACCCTTCCCCTCATACTCCTTCCCCAAGCGGCACATTCCAACTGCAACAAGTTGTTCCAAATTCCTATTTAGGAATATTTAAACAGCAGCGCTTCGAATAGAACTAGCCACAAACCTAGAGGAAATCGGTGTATGAATACACCATGGTGGCATAAATGGGGGACGGGGAACCGTTGTATGCACGGGTACGCCTCAGCCACATACCCCTGCCTGACTGTCCCCTGAAATTACCATAAAACAATAGTATTTCCATAAAGAGATATGTTGATTGTTACCTATAGAAAATGCTAAGAAAAGAGAAGCGAGCACACGAAGTAATATACCACATGGATTTACTGTTATATAAGTGATATTTAATATATGGTATGAAACCGATATAGCTGCATGATCAAGCAGAAAATGTTTGGGATTGGAGCAAATAAGATATTTCTGATCATTCCAATCTGACTGTAATAAATAATATGGTGATAACACAAATGACCATTGTAGTTAATTGGCCTATATGATCGTCGGCTAGGTGGCTTACCATAAAGAATTGCTCGTTGACTTACACTAAACATTTCTCTTTCCAAGGTCGCTAGATAAAAGTTTGCGACTGTCCTTCTCATCATATGGTATAGTTGATGGCTTGTGTTGTGTCGGTCCCTTCTTGGTAAGAACCGATGGTGATGGATGGGTTCTTCCTACTTAATGACAAGGCATACTATAAAACCTTTACTAGTCGAGACGTACCACCGTTTCTAACGAATAGTATTACACCATAAAGTTTGGAAAACTTGGAAAACGTCGCGATGTTTTGCCTTCTGTTCCATTTTCAACTTTAATATAATGTTACAAGAGAATTGTCTGATATCGAGTAAACTAAAATATGGAATAGGAAATAGGCCTACTCTTTGAAAGAAATCTTGACGTCTACTATGATAACTACTTGACTCACACGATAACTATGCAGCCATATGCAGACATATTGCAGCCATATTGCAGCCATATGCAGCCATATTGATGTATATTGATGTAAAAAACTGGGTTTGCCCGGGTGCGATCTTTGGTGGCTACATCTAATAGGGAATCTCGGTACATCACAACTAGGGATTGCCCGGGTGCAATCTGGGGCCCTCTCTGCTACTGATTTCTTAAAACAATTTTCGGTGATTTCAGAAACTGTAGCTTGCTAAGTTTCGAGGAACTAGATAGGGCCGAAAAGAAAGCACTTCTCTATTGATTTTGGGCGTGGTTGAGATCCCCTTTATGGGGCTAATTACAACTATGAAAACTGTCGGTATTTAACTACCGCAAATGTGTATTGTACAGGAGGCTAACCTGACGATTGATCGATCGTATATGAAATTTCCAGTTTCAACATTTTGCAGAACAAAGTGGTTTATTTCTGTTAATTTTACGGAATGTTTATACTGCACACAGAACACAAGATACAATACGAATGAGCCTAGTCATAAGAGGATGCCATTCACACACTCCAAATCGGTAGAATGAGAGAAACCTCCTAAAATATTACTTTTTAATGAGAAAGTTGCTCACAGTGCCAGTTATAATAGGTAGGACATGCTAACTCTTGATCTCGTCTCGAAACTGGTCTATAATTTGTGAAGGATTTTTTCCTCACCAAACTTAAATACAGGTAGGACTTTTGCGACTTTCATGATGTCTGAAAATTCCCTGCAGCAAAATTATTTAGTACAAATAAGGGTAAAAGGTTGGATAATATAGGTAATGCTATTTTGCACTGAGTGCATGCGGCTCATATCATTACAGTCAACAGACCTTATGTCGCTAAACCTCCTTACAATAGTCAGTATTTCAGTTTCAGTGGTATCGGGTAAAAACATAGAGCTAGTATTATTCTCATCTAGATATACAGTTGGTTGGTTTTGGATAGTTGAATCAGGACCAACCTTTGGTGAAAAACGTGTTAAAGCCATTTACAATGTTTTTGTCCCTGTCATTTTCTAGCCCTAAACCCTCAACTCTAACCAAAGATACAAACATTAACAGATTATGAAAATGAGATCTGTCAGAATGACAACGAAATGTAGATTAATTTCATAATTCCCCGCAAGCATTGAATGTGACCTATTTTAATGACAGTTATGTAATACTTCGTAAACTAGAGCGCTATCAGCTATACGTGGGCGAACGAAGTCAGAAGGGAGCAAACACTCGGCTCGTTTGATAGGCATAGGCCTATATACTTAAATCGCTTCACTAGAACATGGAAATAGTAACCGTCTTTTGAACACAAGTTTTGAAGATATTTCGTACCTATGTATTCTAAAGGGCAAACATACAACGCACAGTGCAATAAGCTACCAGCAACTTGGCCGATCGAGTTTCGTGACCTCTCCGTGGGCTAATAATCTTAAAGAGATACATAACAACTGGTTCTGCGATTGACACGCAGTCACCGCTTGTCATTTTCAGTTTCTTCAAGTGGTGGCGCTATTTCTATTTTTACATCTGTTACATATTGCTCGCAACTTAAAGTCTCAATGTGTGTTTACCAAATTTTAACTTCGACCTTTCCAGTTTACTGTCCTAACAGCTCAGGGAAAATAACAACGTTTTAATGCAATTTTCATATTAATAATTATTGTTAATGAGTTATCTGTCGTTAAACATTTTGAGCTGAATAAAATTCGACAGATTTTTTAACGAGTCCGTAGATTCTACAAACTTCACTCACAATTTGCAAGCCCCGTCTAACAGATCATGGGCCAATCACATATTTCTGTTTTGTTTACGACCGTTAGGCATAGGACTTACGAGTGGACGATACGAGCATATATAGGTTACATGTGCTATATAAATGTGTAATGAACATGCTGATATGGGAGGGAGCAGTGATTTTACGGTTAATCGTTCGCACCATAAGGGCAACAGAAGTAAATTTCTTTCTTTCGATTGCGACAGCTTTTTTACATTAAACCCACCTGGTCAGAGTGCATTTAAAATAAGAAATATTGAATCTGCTTTGTACACTAAATAATAATATACTGTTCTATGCTATACTTGAAGTATAGTTATCTATTAAGTGACACAAATATGAGGTATATTCAAGAAATTTGCATTTCAAAGACAAATTGAATCAGCCCACATTTCCGTATTTTAATTACTTAAATTAAAGTGTTCAGATGTGATAATTTATAATGTAGTCCCATATAACCCCACTTCTATCATGTGAAGAATGGAGTGTCACCACAGAAGTTACTTAGAACACGGAGCTGTTCCGTAACACATAGCTCTATGCTTAGAAACAAAAGCAAGCTGTAAGGGTTCGTTTAACTTCGTTCCCATTTTTTTTTTTTTCATTTCATAATATATTTGATCCAAGTCACAAAAAACAGTATACAAACAACAAAGTAAGAAAACACAAAGCGGATCAGGATGTACAAAAGGAAACCAAATTCCTGTAGCCCGTAGGCCTGTACACCCTTACAATAAGAGACTAAGAACTAAAATAAATATATAATATTCATAAATAAACCATAAGAAATATAAGAACTAAAATAGACAAATTACACATGTGACAAAGCTAAGAAATGTTCCTTAATATTGCACACCAATGACTGGTAGGAACCACACAAGAGCAAATTCCTGGTCTCAGGGGGGAAGTTCAGACCACATCCTAGGAAATTGGTTCAAAAAATTCATTTTTAAAACATTTGTTCTTGCAAAAGCATGATTAAAAAGTAAATTCTCAGTGTGACGGGAATTAACAGTGATGTTTACAATAGCAGGACAAGAAAATTTACCAAAAAGGCACTTTGTAACAAAACGAACCAAGAGAAGTTTATAAGGATTAGTAAAAGAATACCAACCAAGAATACTTAAACGAGTACAATATTCCATTTCTTGTCTCATTTGTCCTAAAATGAAACGAGTTGCACTCCTCTGGACCCCCTCCAGTCTACCTTCATGAGTCAGATTCCAGTCCCCAGGCAGGTAAACCATAATCTAAAATAGGGACAACCAAGGATTTAAAAAGCATAAGGCGAACCGTGCTGCTCAGACCAGCTGAAACAGAACGAAGGAAGCCAATAAGTTTACGGGCTTTAGCAGAAACATAATCAATGTAACCATTCCAATTTAGTTGGCTATCAAAAATAATACCCAGATATTTGTGAGTGTGAACATTGTCCAGCAGACTTCCATTAAGGACATAGTGGGGAGCCGGATTTTTATTCTTCTTTGTAAGCCGCATTACTTTACTCTTTGATGCATTAATACTCATTTTGTTAAGAGTACACCAAAGCTGAATTTGATTAATATCTTGCTGGAATGCAATAGAATCAGCATTACTATGGATGTATCTATAAATCAAAGCATCATCTGCAAACAAAGAGCATTGAGATGACAGATTATAAGTAAAATCATTCATAAAAAGTATGAACAATGTTGGCCCAAGGACACTCCCTTGGGGTACCCCAGATCTGATTTTTACCCATGAGGAGTTATTACCATAAAAATGAACTCTTTGTGATCTATCAAACAAAAAAGACTGGACCCAGTGCGAGACTGGTCCAGTAATATCAAATTGAGTTGTTAATTTATGCAAAAGTACATTATGGGGCATTTTATCAAAGGCTTTAGCAAAATCGATGAAAAGAGCATCTATAAAAGGAGGATTACGCTTGTCAAGAATACTAGACCACGAATAGGTGATATTACACAACTGAGTATTGCACGAGTGACGGGGCACAAACGCATGTTGAACTCCATTCAACAGACAATATGATTGCACATGTTTAAAAATTGCATTTGAAATATTTTTTCCAGTACCTTACAAATAATAGAAGTCAATGCTATAGGCCTATAATTCTCAATTTCAGATTGGTCACCAGCCTTATGTATTGGGGTAATATTGGCACACCTCCACTGCACTGGGAGCTTTCCTGTCTTTAAAGAACAAACAAATAATCGATGGAGAACTGGTGATATCACCGGTGACGTTTCTGATAAAAGTCTAGAGGTAATACCATCAGGACCTGCAGATTTATTGATAGGAAGCTGATCAAGTATATTAGAGATGTCAGATAGAGAAATATCCAAACTAGATAGTGGTTGGATTGGTAGTTGGCAGTCAGGAGGACCTACCAGAGGCTCTTCAGCAGAATTAAAAACAGATAAAAAGTAGTTATTAAATGCCTCGGCAATATCTTGGGACTTGTGCAGCAGAGACGTGCCAGATTTAAACTTGACAGGCAGGTGTGACTTACGTCTGCTTCTAACAAATGACCAGAAACGCTTGAAATTATCAGAATTAGACAAAAGATCATTAATGTAAGACCAGTAGGCTTTATTAACCTTAGACTGTACTAAATTCCTAAAGGTTTTGTAAGTATTCCAGTGATCTACTGAATTTGACTGTTTTGCTTTTTTAAACAGCCTTTTTTTTTTTCAAGAGTTTTGCCAGATCTCCATTTATCCAGGGGCTCTTACCCCTATTATTGGTCATTTTGGTGGGTATGGAATCTCTAACTGCAGCGGACCATAAATCAAGAAAGCCATTCCAGGATGACTGAACAGGTCCCGGGTTGACTTCAACATCTCCACTTAATAAAATGAAATAGTACATATTGTGAAATAGTACATATTGTGAAATAGTACATATTTCATTTCATTTCATTTTCATTTATTTCATTTTCATATAAGTGATATATTACCTGTACTTATGATACACCTAGAACAGGGTTGTCCAACCTACGGCCCGCGGGCCACAGTCCGGCCCGCCGCAAGTTTGCGTCCGGCCCGCCAGAGATGCTCTACGGTGCGAAATTTTAGTGAGCAGATTTATTGATAACAATTTGAAGCTATATAATCAATCATGCGAACCTTCTGGGTCCAAAAAACTGCATACAGGTCAGTTTGTGTGACACTCTCTCAGCGGAGGGGGGGGGGGGGGCTGAACTTCATTCATCTGTTTTATCAGGAAGGAAAATAAATCAGTGCGCTCCGCGCGCAGTGCTCACATTTTGTTGCCTAATTGGGCTTCGGGCAAAAAGTCGAAAAATCGAGCGTAGGATTCATGCGGCCCCCTCCTTCATCATAATCATTCCATGTGGCCCTCCTCTGCAAAAGGTTGGACAACCCTGACCTAGAATAACAATTAATGGACAAGAGCTAAGAGAATCGGTGATTCTCCAGCTAAATCGATATATCGATACCAACCTCACATGTCTTTTCGATTGATCATTATTCTCCGTTCATGATATATAAAATATTAATGAGAGTTGTTAAATATTGCTGCAACTTAAAACCAACGAGAGTGTGTTCTGTATTTGTCGGCAATATTTATCTTGATCCTAAACTAGACCTACGAAAGCGACTGCTTCTTTGATCACTAAATGTTTCAACAGAAATTATTTACAAAATACACTAAAAAGCGACCGTGTGAAATTTGTACTTCTACGATTGAAAAGTAGTACAGCGCCATTTATATTAAGCGTCAGCTTGCAAGATTTCCTACTGCAACGAGTATTGGTCCTGGACAACGACGTTATCCGACGATTGGGAACTTTTGGAATCATCCATATTTACTGCTTATTTACTAGTTATCATTATAATATTTTTAAATTCCATAATGTGTTACCTATATGTATATATCATTAAAGAATGGGATACTTATACAAATATATTATATAATATATTATAATAATGTCTTGGCCAATAATAACGCAGTTTAGGTCTATAGTATACATAGGCAGAATACATCTGAAATTCGTATGGATGGACAGAGAGGTCACAAACTGCAACTATACCGGAAGAAAGGGAGATTTTATGAATATTCCTAATTTATTTAGCCTTATTAATTACTCTTCATCGGATTATATATAACTATCACGACACAGTGATGAGTTTGGCAAAGGTTTCCAGCTTAAATATGATTTCAGTGACAAGCAGATTGGGAGACTTGAAGTTCATGTTGTGAGTTACCTAATGTTGATGCTGTATAGTATACAGGGGTTCCCTAACTGGGGTGCATGAACCCCCAAGGGGATGCGTGAGTCCATCCCAGGGGGTTCGTGAGACGTTTCTGAAAGTCAAAACTAGAGTACTTTTTGTTGAACTAAAATCTGATATATCATATAATTTAGTAATGTACAAAAGTCGTACCTATCGACAAACTCTTTTCGCGTTCCATACGCATATGTTGCCATAGTAGTACGGTACCGTGCATGTGATAAATAACTGAATTATGAAACAGACACAGGCCGCATGACTTTGGTGAAGTTGGTGTACGCATGACAGTACGTCTGGTCTGATTTTGAAGTTTACAAATAAATATTTGTTCATCTCTTGTTTGTTTTTTCATTACAATATTACATTATATGAACTTGATCTTTTACGATTCACTGTTATGCGTATTATTGTATTATAATGACTCAGATCGTGTGTCCAAAAGTTGGGGGTTCGTGGACAACTCTGACATCCACAGGGGGTTCGTAGGGGGGGGGGGTAAAGTTAGGGAACCCCTGCTGTATACAGACTCGCCTCGCAATGAAATGTACCATGACATATTAGGGACATCAGGTCAAACATGAAATTCAAATCTATATTTAATAGATACGACTACCGCTGTGTGATTCTGACAAATGTTGCAAAAGAATATTTAAGCGAGCGCGATATAAATTTTGCTATAATAATAATAATATATATACTATAGGCGCAGTTTTATTTCTGTATACATTTCTGCACTGTTACTACGAGTTTCGGGGCGAATAAAGCCACATTATTAATTTCAGTCATTTCAATTATTGATAGCAATTCGTAAACTACAGTATATTGAAGAATAAGAAATTTAGGAAGCTTATCAACTTTATTAACTTTTAGAGATTTGAGGCAACATTCACACAGTTGTTCTAGCTTAAAAAATGAAGTAAAATTGAAAGAAATGTGAACGATTTACATGTTCAGAATATAATGTGATTGTATCTTCCTATTGTGATCAATGTTATCACTATGTGGTTACACACAATAATGGTCCTACATCTGAACATGCAGGTTCCACACAACATATCACTTCATGTATTGATACAAAAGATTGAAACAAGATTCCATAGGTCGAAATATCAACCTCAAATAGATATAAAAGTAAGGACTTGATTTGATCTCTTTCATGGTATTATTCATTATAAGAATGCCTCCCAGGCCTCTATCATCATAACCCAGAGAAATAAACCTCTCAGAACCCCAGGATAACTACAATTACCATTATCAGCTTGATTCAATAGCGATCTATTTTTATGTTTATATCAACCATCCCTCTTTTAATGGAAATTAAACGGAAACACTGAAGTATCCAATTGATTTAATTGAAACCCAACTTTTTTAAGAAGGAGGTAAGGAGGTATATATTTTTGAAGACGGGGAGCCATTTTCATGAAGAAAATACCAGTGAGTGCGATAATAGTTTCCCTGAAATCTGCCCTTTCTTTATTCGATTTAATGTCAGTAAAAGGTCTTTTACGTATATATTATGCATGGCATTAAATGAACATAACTATGAATCATTCATGGCATTTGATCTGATGAAGGAGTAAACTGGAGCAAGCAAGAGGAAGCAGATATGATCGCATTTCCATTCAAGGAACCGTTTCCTTGATCAATCAGTCTTATACTCAAACTCATTTGATATTTGGTGGCCACTGGCCATGCCTCCACCCTCTCTCCCATCGTCATGGGAGATTTTTACATTCAGCCGTGAAGGAAATAGACGACTGCTTATAGTGTACAACCCCTCAGTCCCCCCCCCCCTCACCAACCCCTGCGCCCTCACGCCCTCACGCCCTCACGCCCTCACGCCCTCATTTCAACCACACAAATAATAGTCATCTTCAACCACGCCATTTCCACTTCTTTGTAAAATCATTGATTCGCCGTTTGTTCTTCCCTAAAAAGTCATGACCCAACCTAACCAGCATAGGCGTAGGAGGCGGGGAGGGGACTGGGGGCCTGCAGCCCCCAACCAAACATTTTTTGGAAAATTCGGGCAATATGCTGATAATTTTTCGGGCATCTATACTGAAAGAAAAATAAATTGCTATGATTCAGCTAAAGGAGATCAATAGTTTAAAAAAAAATCTCCTTGGTAATTAAAATAAAGTTCTAAGCTTGCCCGACTTATTCGCCATTACTAATGCCATTACTAAATGTAAAACGACTTCCCCAAAACTTATAACCAAAATATGGAAGGGTAATAACACGGCAAATAATTGTATGTATAATTGGCATGTGATGTAATAACCGATGCATGCCTATATGATATGTACATTAACATGTTGAACGCGAAAAAT
>KN883201.1:139144-149991 GCA_000934455.1 Apostichopus parvimensis | reverse complement strand
GCTCTTTTATCTTTGTTCTTTGTTTATTTTTTGACCTCAAAAGACATCATTTGCATTTAAGCATTTTCACGCTGGCGTTGAAAGGAGAAATATTAAATTAAATTTTATAAGTTGATGACTATAATGGTAGTAATTTATTGCCACAATAATTGTGTTAGTATCAATTATATGCGCAACGACCTAGTCTGTTCCCTTCAGCATCCGGAGTGATCGAAATCTATATATACCGAAAGCAAGTAACTGCATTTTATTTGTAAATCATTTCATCAATATTAGCAATCATTCTACTTATATAAGATTGGATCAGGTTTGGCTGACTGGTTATACAACTGTGGTGATATGTACATATCCTTCAGCATCTGTTTATTACTACAGTCACATACGTTACACACACAATGCCATAACTGAACATTTAGATTTGTAGACTTGCTGTTAAATTCATGAATGACTAAATCTTTAGTAGTTGACAGTAGAGAGGAATTAACATGTATTATCCATCATGTTGTTAATAGATGCCTAGCGTCTAGTATGTTGTTTTAACGTGATGAAACACACATGGATCAACACGTCAGCACATAAAAGAATCGACGTGATTGACGGCGAATCGCTTCTGGCTTTGGTGTAAATCGTTGCCTACTTCTCGCTGCGAGAATTTTTTTGGCCGCCTATGTTTCCGAACTCTATTTCCTGCTAGCTATGGCTTATGAATTATTCAAAGCATTGACGCGAAAATGTCATAGTTGGTTACCCATTGGCTGAGAGGGAATGAGTGTTCACTTAAACCGACCACTTAAATTGCCTCTCCCGATGAATTAGAATCTGAACATTTAATTGAAGGTATCAAAAAAACGTACCTTGGCATTTTCTCGGGACAAGCGGAGACTGTTTACTAAAATAGGATACAGTGTAACTGTTTTTCAGTTGAACAACTGAAATTAAATTAAATCTTAAAGTTGAATGATGAGAGCAATCTCATGTATACAGAGAGACCACGGTCAACTGGATCACATTATAAGGAATCTGAAGTTAAGAGGAAGGATTTGATAACCGTTCTTAGAAGCTTGCTGACATAAAACGAAATTATTACTATGAGGCACATGTAACTTTTTTCGGGGAAAGGTTACTAAAAGCGGATAACTGGCAACTTCTATTTCTTATGCAATTTCATATTTGACGATCGTTTATAAATTGATTCGCACGAAAGAAAGTTTGTTAATAGGTAAAACTATATCGAGTCGAATACCAACATATTTTTTTCATTAAGGAAATAATTTTCTTTTACAAGATAGATTGTGGTAGAAACTAAACTAACTGCGAAGGTCATAATACAACTGTCCTTTCAGAACCGTGAAGTCCAGAGATATCGTGTCGCTAAAGTTGGTCGAGTTTTAGATATTTGTGGATAAAATCCGACATTAAACGGGTATACAAGCTCAGGACCTGAGGGTTTCTACATTTTACGGAGCAACGATGAGTTGGCGAGCTGGAGTTCTTCTCTGTGCAACTGTATTAAGTTGTTGGTTCGTGTCATTAACATCCGCTCACACGTGGGACAGTGATACAGATGTATTCGAGGACCAGGTAGATCAGGAACCCCTGCTATCGGGGGTGGATGAATCAATGCTAAGAAGTCTCATAATAAGAAAGGTATGTATCTCTTCAATCGGAGGTTAGTAAAAACCTTCCACTTTCTACTGGTTATTTGGATTATCTTTTAATGTAATGAATCCAGCCATATAATATATATTTGTTTGAATCAATTTTATGAGGTCATTAGCGTAGAGAGTATTAACTACAACGCAACAAACTTAGTGACGTGATATATACAATTTTGCTTTTTCGAACGTTTACAAAAAGTGAACCCGCCAAAATATAATAATAGTGATAGTAATTAATAAACAGTCTAGGATTAATCGACAGCGACATGGCCAGAATTATAGCAAATGGAATTACCAGATGTGACTATAGAAATATCATTGAAGACGGAGAAGAAGAAATTGTTTTTTAATCTTTTTAGTGAAACGAATGGATCCTGCAAAAGGCTTAAGCCCCAGACCCTCCCACCCCAAGATGTCCTACGTTGGTCACAAGTATTCCGTAGTGGTATGACTCATTTATTGACCGAATTGTAACAAAATGCAATTAAAACCAGTTTATTGAAATAATAAATACATTAGTTTTAAAGATAGCAAGCAATGTGCACGACGCATAGCTTTGGTTAGGATCAGAATTACAAGATATTATCTCCAATAAATAGTGTGTCATGCAGCAATAACTAACAAATGGACTTTTTTTACGATCATATGCAAATGCTCCAAAGTATTGAACGGTATACTCGAAAGAAGAAGTGCAAACAATATTATGACAAATTAATCATTCCGAACAGCCTAGGTCGACTTTAACGGATACAGTAACGTACCGTAACAGTTACTTCTACTGTGGATGTACGGTATGTCCTTCAACTGATGGATAAACCCATGGATTTAATGGCCATAATTCACACCCTCCAGGCGTTCAGTACAAGATAAAACGGTCAAACGTTCGTCAGCCTAACACTTGTGTGTTTAATTATAGACATATGACATACATGGAGATAGAGAGAGAGAGTTATAACTCCATCTGCTGTTAACACCTGAGACAAATTCAAAATGGATGTCTAAATACTAATATATTCTACCGTTACCTTTCATCAAAATGTTACCATGGTATTAAGGATGCATGCACTTCACACTAATTTGTTTCTTTTAACGGGCTTTGGCTCCGCATACTAGACTTTCCTATTACAGATGAGTTCACTGTATCGTCACTGTCCGAACTTTCTAGACAAGAGTAATTGTTGATGCTCTTTTTAACAGTAGTCGCCGGTTGCTATGACAACAGGTCACTTTCTTTTCATTGTATAAACTTGTTGTTAACAATAATTAGAAATTGACAAATGCAAGTGCGTTGAAGAGGTTTGGCACAGTTCAGAATTGTTCGTCGTTTTTTCTTTATTTTCATCACTTCGGAAATATAACTTTGCGTCTAAATATCATACATCAGCCAAGCCAACAAATGTGTGATAAATGTTTAATATATGTATAGCGTATATTACAATTCAGGCTATATTTGTAACTGAATTGTCAACATAAAGCAGCATACAAAATTTAAAAGTATGTCTAACAACGTGTAACGTCTAAAGAAATGTAAAGACTCTTTTTTAAGTATGACAAAAAAAAAGGTTATGACAACGTAGATGAAGTATTTAGCCATCTCGTAGGTATAGTTCATTCTTTGAACAATCTATAAACAGATGTCACGTAAATTTAACATACCATGTTAAAGTTCGTTGCTAGCAGTGAAATAGCTAGACAGCTAGTATTTAATACATTGGGATATAAGTACTGTCGTTACCTCAAGCTTTGAAGTTACGTCCTTTCTGGTAGAACGGGATAAATTGTTTTGGGGGGTTTTCCAGTTTTTTTTATTTTTTTTTACATTTTGTCTCATATATTCCTTGTTTTCTTACTTTCTGGGTTTTGCCGTGAGCCCTATTTATCAGAGGTGCAAATACCGAACGCTATGGGCCAAATAACTATACTATTATATAGTTATCAAATTGCTTAGTTCCCTTTGAAGACCTTGTGAAGTAGCCCTAACTGTCGAAGGTTGCCTCTAGTCATCCAAATGAAGTCGCCCCTTCGAATGGATTTGCATAAGATTCCAAATTCTTCTCCCCGAGGTGTATAAATAGTTATGACCAAACGTGTTATGACGCTCTAATTATAATAACCACACAGCCAGTTTATGTTCTAGACTCTATACGTTACACACACGCCCATGTGTAAGTGTGTATGTATGTTTGTTACATGTATGTATGTAGTATGTTTTCATATTATTCGTTGCTTAAAAAGTATTGTTGTTGTTATCGTTGTTACCTGTTTTTTTTTTCTGGTCTCACTATTCCTTACTCCAAGTTTCTTATCACAACCCTTGATTTGCATAGTTTTACACTCTGTTGGGCATTTAATTATCCCATGCCCTGACCATTGTTAGCCGTTGCTAAGTAACGTAGCGTATCTCGTTAGTAATATCTCAATAAAGTAATTGATCAAACTCATTTAGGTAGTTATTTTTTAATTTGTTTTTTTTACAGCCACAATTTATTATTTATTGATTTCATTGTAACCTTATGATTAGTGGCACTATGTAGGTGAAGTTAAAGAGACCGTCTACACTCTTTCTATGATAAAGACATCGCTTAACAAAGACACCACTTAACAAAACATTTGAGAGATTGGCTCATGGGAATGCCCAGGGATGTGTTTGTAATATCAATTTACATATTACTTAGCTGCATGCGTATCGAAATTACTCAGCTCTCATGTCAAAAATTATTAAAATGTTATAATCGTGATATTGCCATGACTTGACAAAATGAATGAAATCGAAACTCATAAGTACCAAATCATGGATGTTCAATAGAAATAAATGTAGCACTGTATTACAAAGTAGAGAAATGAATGTGCTAACAGTTAAGCATATGAGAAGAAATGAAGAAGAAAGAAAGCATCAAGGTAAATTAGAAATGATAATAATAAAGAAAAATAAACAGAAACAAAGGACCAATGAGGTAGAGCTCTGTAGACGAATCGTACTTGGTTTTATAGTATATGTATAAATTTAATTTTGAGAATTAGCAAGGAAAGTGTTGTCTATAGAACGAGAACCAGTTATCTCAGGTTTTCATCTCAATGTTGGAATCATGATGTTACAGTTTCGAGTCGACTTCTAGCTATTATTTTTCTTAGAGCCTTCAAATTTATTATATTTTCAAAGTTTTCCTTTGTTCTATTTCAAATAAATGCTGATAATTGTGGTCTGAGACAATTGGTTCGGATTCTATATTATAGCATACTGTTTCAAATTCTCTGATGCAGTTCAGAACACATATTAATTTTTCTGCATCAGAAACGACACTTCATGGGGCTTAAAGCTGTATTTGTTGCTGTGCTCGTTTGGCGGCCTGATGGGGTATAAACCTTTTAAATTCGTAACTTAGATCATTGCACTTCAAGTTTGTTTTAGGACAGTGTGGCGTTACACTAACACTATAAGCAATTTACTGATAAAGTATGACTAATAATGTGACTAATATATATGTATCAAGTCATTTTGATACTTCTATGTATTTTCACTGTAGGTGTACATTCCACCTAAACGTGAATTATGCATCAACTATACACCAAATATGACATCATAGCGCTGATTCATGTCGAAGGGTTTTACTTTGCCGGAGATGTTTATGTCCAAGTCAGTAACTGCAGTGTGAAATTCCGTACTCAGCACATTAATCAGCAATGAATTCACGCGAGGGCGTGTGTATCTTTTTAAGTTAGATTCGCTTATTCATACTTATAGTACGGATAACATAAACTAACAATCAACCTTGTTATCTACAGTATACTTGCTAACACCTGCTCACAGTACCAGTTCATGGTTTCAACTGTGAAACAATTGCGTAAAGAAATAACAAAAACATTAACTTTAATTTAAGAACATCCCAAATTTTTCTGCAACTGTGCCCTTTCTGAATGATTCTTACAAATTGCAGTGGTAACACGTTTACAATGGAATCAACATTGTTCCATTTTTTGACTCATACACCATACAATTCACGGAGTTGCATAACACTATCTTAATTTAGAATGTAAAACTGACTGAAGAGGTCTAACTTCCAAATCCATGGTCACCTTCACAGAACAAACTTACTTGAAGTAAATATTGTACAGTATGCAGCTCATATTTAGACGGATGTAATTCTATCTGGTGGTTCTATTATCAAGTAGTCGCAACTATCACTTCCACCGTGAAAAAGTTATCAAGTAGTCGCAACTATCACTTCCACCGTGAAAATTAAAAGAAAAGCAGTGTGGAACTATAATATCGTGCTTTTCTTAAAACAATGAGGCCTTCTCGATGTATTACACATCTACTGTGAAGCTCACATGCCACAACCTGTGTACTGCGTAGGTACATGCCTATTCCACAACCTTACCATGTATTGTGTGTCCATGTGCATCATTACCAGACCTATGTAACAATATATCGATAATTTGAATGCCTATCTGTATCATAGTCAGACCTATATCATAATCTAATCACATATTGTATTCCCATATGTATCATGGCTAGAGGCAAAACAATTAAACTATGCTTAATGACTTACCGATATGTTGTATTTCCAGGAATTTTCGTTTAACATCTTCTTAATCAAACAAGACTGCCAGATACTTGAATGCAATTATTATTTCAATCTGTTAGAAATGCCAGCCAAATAATAACTAATTAATCTCTTTTAGAGCATAACTTAAACATTGATTCCGTCATTAAAGGGGTCAAAATGTACCTCCTCACCGTTTTCGTGGTGTAAGTGTGAGTAAGTTTAGAGGCAGCGTCATGGCATGCATTAGTGACCGGGGGAGACACCTTAAAAAACAAAAGAGACCAATTAATTAATACGCGAAGCAAAGAGTTTTTTTTTTTATTTATTGTATTTCCGATATTCTATTCAGTATAATGTTTTTTTTTATTTTACATTTTCTCCGTAGTGATATTATTCTTGCTGTCTCCCTCCCCACTCGCAACCCCTCCCGCCCTCCCACCCCACACCTTCCCCCACCCCTCCCACCCCTCCCACCCCCTCCCACCTCCTCCCACCTATGTTTCTTGCTGTGTTATATTTTGCGTTAGGTATAACATATACTGTCACCTATTCTTCGTAAAATGCATCATTAAACTCGGGAATAGGGTTTTACAATTCTGACAACAAATATGTGATAAAATAATTAATGTTTATCTAGCTGATAAATCGGGTGAAAGGAAACAAGTTTCCACTTTATTGCTTGTATTGGAAGTCGCTCGTGAGTCATTAGCATAAGAGCAAATTTAAATGTGATTTTGTCTTTCGCTTTGTTTTTGTCACAAATGACAACAATTCTATTTTAGTTATAGTTTTAACTTTTAAGCCTGTAGACACGTATACTTTCGCCTCAACCATGACGTAAAACGCAAATATTCTCACTTCTTTTTCTAATTCCATTGGTGGGGATCAATAAAGTTTACTTTGCTACCAATACAGTCTTAATTATTTATATTAAAATATGTTTTAATTATTATTACATTGACGTCAACAGTAACAATGCCATTGAATATGTTGGGACCGTAAAACACGGTGTAGGTTTGGAAGATTAATTGGATTTTGTCACTTGGTTTAGCTGTAAAATTTGACACTTATTAATCTCATGAGGAAATATATGTTACATTTAGCAGGTGTTCCGAAGAGAGATATCTAATGGTTTTAACAAGTGTGGAAGGTTAAATATGTAGTCACAACACCTTTATTTCTTTCTTTCATTTTCCGACTTGCAGAATAACATTATGACAATTAAGGAACAGCCAAATTTACAAAAGTCAAAACAATTTCAAGGAGAACGGAAGCTTGATTAAGATTTAGAAATAAATAGTGTTACGGTTGTAACAGTTCCATAAACTTTCAGCCTCCACCAGGAATGTGTGAACGTGATTCAAAGGCACGGTTAGAGTAAACGAACGTATAAACCATTGGGAAAA
Organism: Apostichopus parvimensis; assembly: GCA_000934455.1. Lineage (NCBI taxonomy): Eukaryota > Metazoa > Echinodermata > Holothuroidea > Aspidochirotida > Stichopodidae > Apostichopus > Apostichopus parvimensis. The sequence continues at coordinate 142,380 of KN883201.1, read as the reverse complement.
TATAACATTCCTTTAAGATCCTTGTTCATCTTGGCCTATACATTGGCATCAGTTCACTTTTCAATACAGAACTTGAATTATTAAAAATATTCAAGATTTTGTTTACTTCTACATAATATATTGAGATTTATCCAAGTAGTGAGGTACACCAGTCATTACGATCATGCATAGAAATAGTAGATTAATGATCTGCAGCTAATCTTGGACACGTGCTAAGTACTTCTCTTTTAATTTCTTCAGTTCACAGCTGTAATTGGAGTACAGTATCCTATGAACTCGGTAGTTTTCTCACATTGATCTTTTTGACAATACACTGTAAATTGCCTGCAGATATGTTCCACTTCTGTCATACTAAGGCAATGAAATGTCAAGTATGCCTATTACAGAATGACCGGAAACTTGGACGTGATTATGGGAGAATATTAGTTAAATGAATGTCCTAAAACCAAAAACTAGTTTGTAGGCATGAAAAGTGGGTAAGTCTTTGGTATTTGATCTAGAGAAGGCAGTAATTCTATATCCTATAACATGCAGCTTTAATGGCATGTATACCTTAAAGGATTGTTGTCTCGTGATGTAACTCCGATACTCGCGTGACATCGTTTCACGTTTATAGTCGTACCTTTACTATCATTACTGTAATTGCTTGAATCTTACGACTCATACACGGCCTAAAAATATTGGTTTCATCAAGGATGTTTCCAAAAAACAGTTTTATTACGTCATTAGACATGGAGGTCTTGGCGCTGTAAATTAAAAGAATATGTCAATACCTTTGCTCGTACAAAACTTGTAGCAGTACAGTAGGTACCACGTTATATTTTCTTGTAAAAATTCAAAGATTTTACGACCAGTCAAAAAACATACTTTCAGCCCTAATTTGCAGCAAACTGGTACTTCTTACATTTTTTTTTAATATCCAAGATAATATTTACCCTCTGTGCTCTTCTGTATAGTCTTAAAGTTCTTCATTTTGAGAGTTTCTGTTAGCCAGCAGTTAAAGGAGTATATTGCATAATACAACACTATAGCTTATAGCTAGGATTATCTACATTTTTAGGTTTATGTTAGGAAAAATTGGGTATAGAGGGTATCCTCTTGTTTGATGTTAACAATCCTATGTTCTGTTTATTTGTGGTATTTCTTAATTCTAAATTTAGGACACGAAGGTTTTGGACGAGTACTCAGATTTTGTCGTAAGGACATATTTACACCTCCTTTTTCAAAACAAATCTCAACAAAAGCTTCGCTCATTTTGCTGTTTTTTGCTTTTTCTTCTTCAGTGTATACATCTTCTATTACAGGTAGTTCCATTAGTAACCATATATTTTTTTATTATGCATCAAATGATGCTGTGTTGACTTGAAAAACCAACTCTCAATAGTTTAGTATAGACAACCCATAACATCTGCACATATTTAGGAGGTGTACCGTAAGTCTTTCGTTATAAATTTCTGTATTAATTGTAGTATTTTTGCTCAATATTTCCATGATCATTATCATTGGCTTTTACATATGTGTAACCTTCAGCAATATCATTTTTATTACATGGTATTACGTGTGCATTTCTTACACAGGGGAATATGTGTCTAATGAGAGAATATGATAAAATCTTCAATTGACGTCAGTTGTTCTTAAGACTCCCGGATTACATGTATTATTATTATGTATGGTAGTTCGGGATGCTTAACAGCCCCAGTACCAACCTAGCACTGCAGGTATAAATACTGAACAAAAAAATAACTGGGCCTATACTTCAATATTTTCAGCTGCATTTTGTTTTAATCTGGTCGTATCATTACTGAATGGTTAAAAGCTTACTGAAGTCAGTAAATTCTCAAACTACCACAGGAAACGATAATGAAATTGTGAACAGTTAATGAAGATATTAAACATCGCATTAACTTTAGGGTACACATTATACGGTATTGGACTTAATGGAATTTTTCGATAGATGAGGCCAGTGGTCGCAACACACACATTAGTTAGATTGTTGGATATTACCATCACTAGATTGAATTAGATATAAATCTAACTAGATTGAGTTAGATTGAGGGAATAAAATAAAGGAATCTAAAATATGGAAATCATCAATCCCGAGCAAATGGAGATTTCAGACGAGAAAGAAAACCATCTTCAATATTGGCGTGCTATATGGAGAGGGCGTGCTATATGTAGAGGGTCAACAGCAAGTTTTGATAGTACAACTTTACATAGCCTATCTTTTTCAAGTATATCTTCTCTTTTTTAAGCTTTGTATTTCAATAACATTGTTATACACATTCGGATCGACAACATCATTCACTCTAATGTTGGAAATATTCTTGAGTACAAGCGTATGGTTGGTTGAAATAGCAACAAAAGAAAAAAATGATATTTAAGCGTCAATTTCGCAAGTATATACTCGTGCAATCTTCAGTGTTAATGTTAACACCTCATGGAAGAACACATGGGGAACGTGGGACTTGAAAATATACCATGTTGAGTGCGTCATCGACAGAACAGTCGAAACGATATGAATGATCAAATGTTCCTAGTAAATATTCGAGTAATTTTAACATATGTATAATTTTCAGCAAGGTGCCCCCTGCAAGAAGATATTTCTTTTGCGGTCACTGGCTTTTCCGTTATAATGAATTCTTTGCATATTTTTATATGTGATAGCAACCGTAGAATTCCATATTTGAAAGCGAACGTCATGCCTATAGCTTTTAAGATTTGGACCTTTTAACTTGGTACCTTAATAGCCAAGAAGGTGTCAAATAACAACACTTGTGAACTGTAATGAATAATACAACAGATATGTAGGAAACGGTTTCCTATTGAAAGCAAAATCTTTCTATCCAATCCAAATGCAAATTGTATTCCGTTCAAGGACAAAGGAACCATTCGAACGTCATCTCAGCTAGATTTTTGAATACGATGGCTAACCGCTTTAATTCATTCACAATTTACCTATACTTCGTTTCTTGATTAGTTATTTCTTTCTTTCAATCAAGTTAACTCCACATATTCAAATTCACTTCCAGGGTTTGGTTTCTAACAGTACTCTAGTTGCTGAGTATAGTTACCTAAACGTTACATTTATAGTGTGAATGTTAAGATGCATTCTACCAAGCCTCACTTCGGAAAGTATTACTCAAGCAGTTATTTGATATGTCATTACACTATACACATTTCAGTGGAAACAGACATAAAAACAATCCATATTAGCATCGTTCTTGTCAAATGTAATA
>KN883201.1:99700-111588 GCA_000934455.1 Apostichopus parvimensis | reverse complement strand
GTAATATTGAATACTAATGTACAGTCATTACGTAATATTGAATACTAATGTACACATTACGTAATATTGAATACTATAATGTACACATTACGTAATATTTACACATTACGTAATACTGAATACTAATGTACAGTCAACAATTTTTCCTGCTGGATTCAGTGCAAACATGGATTCACCTGCCAGCGAAGCGATTGGTGATTTTACCTGAAGTCTGCGACAGACGTTGCGTAATGTTGCTAGGCAGAGTGAATGCGTAATTCAGTAGCCCAACAGCACATATTGTTTGTATATTGCACAGTGATGAATCGGAAAGCCAAATCTTCTCGCGCATGCGCTTTAGTTACGTTTTGAACAAGAATGAGGCCAAATTTGGCCAAAAAAAGGTACATCATTGTAATTTTGTGATTATTTAGGACAACTTAGTAAGAATAAAAAGGCATAGACCGTTGTAGTGGAATGCATGGCGGGTCTTTTAACTGTACTGTTAAAAATGACAAACTATTGTTTTACAAGTACGAAAATCGTAGATTAACAAAGCAATTTGTCAATACAAATGACTTTACCGTTTTCCTTCGGAACTTTATTTATTTATGTTTTTATGCATAAGTAATTTTTTTTACATATTATCATTAAGATAACTTTATCCTCATTCTCTAATGTAATCTACATCCGTTTCATTGAGTTAATTTTATTACTTTGTCATGAATGTCACTCATTTTACGACTTTTCTTTGCATCGGAAACATTGATTATTTTTTAATCAGATGTTTTCAATCCCTCGTGTATCTTTGTATAAAGACAATCTTCTCGTCCGTGCATGGACATCCTGACTCTTCTAATATCAGTCTGTGTAAACGATCTTTACTTTCCTCTTTTTTTTTATCTGAGTCTTTTATAGGACATGTCTTCACACATTTCAACCAAAGATTTTACAGAGTCTTTCAATATATTTTGTTTATGCAAGTGCTAGCCAAACTTCTGCAGAAAAAATGCTTGGAATGTACTATAAATCAAAATCTACAAATTTGTGACACAGTCTCACTGATTAAAAGATTTAATTGACGTTTGGGAGGGAGTGACTGAAAACGATTTCGGAGAAGAAGCCAAGAACCCTAGTGTGGAGCATTGATTTTATTCATGCTTCTGTTACTATCTCTGAATTTAATGATCGACGTTATACTAAGAAAGTAACTATTGGAAGTGTCAATTGCTTCCTGGTAAAGCAAAGAGTCTTAATCAACCGTTGCGACTATATCAGGGATTTTTATGTTTGATTTCATTACCGTTAACGAAGTAAATCATTGTACGGCTTTAAATACATTCACTTTTATCGATTTAAATTCAGCATAAAGAGTAAAATACCACAAGAGTAATCAAAATGGTGTTTCCATTCTTTCAACTTTTTTATATTAAAATTAACGCTAGTTTAAAGGCGTACATAATTCTTTTCCTTTTGCAATCGGTGTAACTTTTAAGCTCAATCGAAAAGGATATTTTTTGCTTCAAAAAGAAAATGTCTTAAGTTCATTTTAAATCTCGTCTGATGAAAAATCTCTAACTTACATTTGCGTCACACAAAATAGACATTTCAAGCTAGAATGAGAACAATACCGGAAAATTACTTTGTATGACGTCACAAGCTGGATGAATTAAAACATAGTGCGCCGAATATCCACGTCAACCGCCTTTTCATATTCGACACAATACAATACATTCCAATCAATCTGTTACATATTCTGATGCATTTAGTGTGGGCACACAACGGGCAGCATAGACACTTTACGCAATTAATTTCATATGTAGCTTCATATCCGAGGATGGGGGCGTGTGCTTAATGACATCTGTGACGTCAGACACAGGATTGATATATACTTCTGAGATCATTTCTTCATTTTCGTTAGGTCGGCAAATTTTCTTTAAACCTTTAAAAACGATTTTAAGTGATCAAGCTAGAGTATTTTCCTGGACCTAACTACATAGTCAATAACATAGAAGTAACTAATGAGTCCATTCATGTCTCAACTTATCATCAACCAGAAAGTTTTCTTGTATTGTGTAAAACGCAATTTCTCTTTTGTTCATTATTTGAAATGGAACTATAGTTAATCAAGCAAATGAATTTCATTTTTATATGGGGCTTTAGTACCGAAACGGAATCTAAAACATCAAAAATAACTCAAAAAAGCTTATAAAACAAGCCAAGCGTGACATTGATGTTTGAAACCAACAATCTTTCAATATTTTTGCCTAAAGGTATTTGAATGGAAGTGAAAAATTATAACCACAGTAATCATCTGTGTTGATATCTTCTGTAAAACTCACTTCAGGTGGAAGGTTATTTCAGGTTGTTTACTCGAACTGAATCGCTGCTCGCCGCTTCATGTCTTTGATAGATTATAACCGATCAGGAATTAAATTAAGTTAAAATGCTGGTGGTAATCAGCTAATTAAATGAAAGATGGCATTACGTCACGTTTTCCTTTTTTTTGATTTCATGACTGTTTCTCCGTAATGGGTCACCAATATTCCTATAAATACGGTTCTCTCGTGAGGTTATAACAGTTGGAAATCTCGCGTTTGATTTCATCAGACGTAATGTTTCATTCGTTCTCATGGAGTCTCTTGACTCAGTCAATTATTTTAAATATTACCCGATGTTATGAATTAAATACCGCTATGGGTGACCTATTTAACTCTTTTAGGAAAACTTTGTAGTTTTAGTCGCTTTTATTTAGTTCATTTGATTTTTTGTTTGGTCTTTTTTTCCTGTAACGGGTAATAAATGTATGTAGGGCAATTCCCTAATTAAAGTTCTTAGCCCTGGTATTAACTTTATCTGACCTCCAGTTTATATAGTTGTGTAAATACCAGATAATTATACTATTTTTTATCATATCATTCTTTGGAAAGCCTTCTTCCAGGGCAAATGTGTGTGTTGTTCGCTCGAAGCATTATATTCAGCAGGCAATTCAACATATTCGTAACAACTGAATTATATGGAAAGATGTTATGTATATATATATATGCTTTATTCCAGAGTTATTGGTGACTCAAGTCCAAATTCGCGGCACCCACGTCTTTGAAATTCAAAAATAGGAGTAAATTCACTTAGCGGTGCATGTGAATGGTTTCTCCAAGTATAAAATGTAAGTAGGTGAACGTCTGAAATTGTTTTTCAAGCGAACAGTCATCATAAATGTACATTTAAAGTTGTGACGTGAGAACCGATCATTGAATTACAATTAAAGTATGAAATTCCTGCTAGAATCCTCCCCTTAAACTTAATTTAAGAACCATGCTGATTATCTTAGTCGATACAAATTCTCTCATGTCACTGGACACATAGTGCCATGTATACCCCTTTTCCCACGCTATATGTATATATGTTTATATTGTTACGTTCATTGCAGTACCGGTTACACTGTACATAACTGACAATACAACTTATAATATTGTATTTGTGATCCTATGAATGTGCTCTATGAAAAGTACCCAGCATTGCCTGAAAATGTAAGTATATTAATAAATGCTTAGAGGTTTTCTTTTTAAAAAAATTCAGAACTTTTCAAATTCTCATATTCTACAATTTAACATTAAATAGTTGATTATTTCAATGTAAAAGTTGAGACGGTTGTAAAGCTTTAAGCATGTGACTGTTATCTAACTTTCTAGCATGGTGTTTTGGAATTCATGCATAATTTTTGAAACCTTGTTGAAACAGACTAGAGATTTCATCATGACACGTGACAAGAACAATGACACCGATAGTTTTACAACTGTTGCATCAAACCAATGGGGTATAACACCTCCCATCAAATAACTGAATAATTGTTATCTCTGTTAGCAGTTCGATTCAGCTTATAACGTGACCATTTCCGGGGGCCGATCTATAATTTTATAAAAGAGGGGTGTGTCCTGGGATCGTGGAAGCAGATGCCCATGTTGGGGGGCGGGGGGGGTGGAGTCTCCTTCAACGGAAGAGGTGAAATGGTTCATTGAGTCACATTTTGACTATATACTACGTATATCATGATATGTCTACATGCACGTTGTATCAGTAACTAATTTTGAATTTTTATGTGAAGATGAAAAGGGGTTATGAAGATCCAACCCCCCCCCCCCTCCCCGCTCAGCGGCGAGTTCCGCGCCGAACTCCACAATGACATTGATATATCATGTCCATTTCATTCAGTAATATTTGTTTCCTTTCAAGTGCTACTCGTAAAAGTTTGTCATTAATTACAGATTTGAAATCAAATAAGACGCATATATTAATTAAATTAACCTTTTCAAGTACCTCTCATCATTTTTCCAATTAAAAGTACATCGTTTCCGCTACCTCTCGATGTACGTAGCCTCAATTAGTTTGGTACAGTATTAGCTTAATTCAAGTGCTGTTAACCAGAATATACTCAAACATTACTCGTAGTTTTGTCAAATGAAAAGATTAATATTCAACTTCTTATTAACGAATAAACTTAAATGGCTTTTGTTTTTGGTTCGTATCTGGCAGTGAAGTATATTCTAGCGAGAGCTGTCGATTCGCTCGATGGTTTCCCAGCAAACTTCATTTATTAGATCTGACATCATTTGTGAGGAACAGGATGTACGCTCGCCCCCTCAAACAGGTGTAGGTCTATTGATATGAAGATATGGGGGGGGGGGGGGTTACTTGACAGTTTTATGACGTACGACTTGACTGGTGTCGACCAAAGAAATATATATCGCGGTCTTGTTATGGTACCATGCAGAAAACTGACTTTCCTTAGCTGCCAAGCTTCCCGAACACTGCACGACTGATCACTAACAGACCCAACACGACCGTCGTTACGAGGATAGTTGGGCAGTGTGCGTGTATGGTAAGCCATACGGGAAATAATTGCTGACTTAATGTCCGTACGAATTAAAATTATTACCGGTATTAATTCTATTTAATACCGGCATTAATTCTCAGCCAATCACCATGCAGCTTCATATGCCAGTATTAAACAAATTCAAGAACGGTATTAATTCTAATATATGAGGACATACAAAGCATTTATGTCCTGCATAAATACATTATGTGTCCGCAATACATAAATTATATGCAGGTATCAAAACCATGAAAAATGAATATATGCCGATATTAAATGGTGTATATACCGGTATTTAATAGTATTAATACCGGCATTAAATAGGCCATTCAAGTTAGCGAATTTTGAGCTTTTTATATACTGGTATTAAGTAGAACTAATACTGGCATTAAATAGAATTAATACGGGCAATAAATAGAATTCATGCCGGCATTAAATAGAATTAATACGGGCATTAAATAGAATTAATACGGGCATTAAATAGAATTAATGCCGGCATTAAATAGACCAATCACATCAGCAGGATTCTCACTTGTTCATCTGATCGCCGCGCCAACCTACAACTTACGTTCACCGCACTATTTTGCAGTCTTGGAAAATGTTTCCCCCATGTTTAATACCGGTATTAAATAGAATTAATACCGGTAATAATTTTAATTTGTACGGACATTAAATCCCGTATGGCCTACCATACGCGTGAGCTTAAAACTAAGACTGGACTGATAACAAATTTGACAGTCAGGAAAAACAGATGTATAGTTTTCCCAACTGACAGTCTGCAGTATGCTGTGGTTTACGACTAAACCTGCCCAGTCTGAACAGATGTAACCAATCACAGGAGAGTAATTTTGCACGTGAACCAAACGAGCGCCGGTCGTTAACTGACAGAAAATAGCCGTTCTGTGCGTTTATCGCTTGTTTGGTTTTGCGGGGTTTAGTTGCAAGACTAAGGACGCTTCACAACTATCGAGAGATAGGTCACGTGGGTCCTGATCAATGTAGTCGTGTGATCAGCCTGGTAGGGCGCGGAGGGTTTTACTCCTTCATGCCTATTCTTATAGAGACGAACGCCCCATAATCAAGCAAGAAAAACAATTTAAGTACGGTAGCCAACATGGCTCTTCTTCATGATTTTGTTCTTAACGTCTTAGTCTTTTTTCCTTGCATTTGAGTTGCCTTTGTCATTAGCTTCATTTGATATTAAACTCATATTTCAGAATGAAGCCAAAGATTTATGTTTTCCATTCGAAAGATGAATACAGGTGGAAGATATCTTCATAAGTCCACATAAAATGTTAGGATCTTCTGGTGTTACAACATAAATGCTGTAATTGGAAACATTGCGTATAACGTTGTAGTTTGGTAAAAGGTTTTCATGTTTAACTTTATAAGTACTGTCATTAATTTATCTTAAAGAATCTGCAGTTGCATCGACGTAAAATGCCTCTGCAAATGGAATGTGTTGTTGAAAAGATAATAATCAGGATAAAGTAAGAATGAAACTTCAACCTCGTTAACTTGTTTGTATATATCCGCACATTATCTTCATCTTCATCTAAACCACATAAAGCAACAGTGATTACTTACATGAAGCACAATAACCATTGCAAACAAACTGTCGTCCGTTTATGTCTGAATTCTGTGAGACGTCTGTGATAACAAAGAAAGAGTGAAATCGGGTATCCATCTTTTAATCTCATTTTTGTTGGTAGGTTTGAGAAGGTTTCGTACATCATTTGTCACTAGTAATTAAATAATGGTAACACCTTACGTTTAATATATTTATAATAGCTACACAAGTGTGCCGGAGGAGCAGGTCGAAGTAGAATTAAGGCTTAGCAGGGGACCAAATTCTTAAACCAATGACAACATCGGTTTCCGATTCTTACTTGACTTCAGTTTTAGTTTAGTTTGCCTGCCCTCTTAACATCCCGCTTAGGTATTTTTTTTTTATGTAACTATATTGCCTTAAACTGTTTGGTTGTGATATATGTTATTCTATGATTTATTACCAAAGTTAATGTATCTTGTCACTGCTATGGAAAAATAATAATACAAACCAACACTATAAAGTGCATAAGTATAACAAAAGTAATGGTTATTTGTTTTGAAAACAAAAAGGAATTGAGGGATGTCACACCATTAAATTCAGTTGTAAATAACGTATATAACGTTACAATAGATGTGACTCATCCGACCAGATTTCAGTCTCTCTCATGTGTTTAAAATAAACTGATGCATTAAAGAAATCCGTGAAACATGACAAGAATAATTCATACTAGGAAATGAGAAACAGATTAACTTTGAAAAGGATAACCTAAGCACGGATCACCTCCTAAGATACTTCTCGTTAAAGTATTAGTAATAAAACCAAACGAACGGAAGAATTAATTTCCCCATTAGTCAGGAGGATGTTGTATATGATGATATCTTAATAATATATCAAATCCATTTCCAATTAAAAAAAAATTCGAAATGTAATATATGAAATGTAAACTCTTGTTTTATAAGAAGTTGTCAATTTAAGTCAATTTAATATACTATGAAAGTTTTGAAGAAAATTATTGCCCGAGAGAAATCTTTAAAAAAAATTGAAGACTTCTTGTAAGCCATCCCACGGGCGTTTTAAAAGTTAAAAGATATATTCACAAAGGATTTGGAGAAAATAAAATATGGAAATTAAAGCAAATATCAAAGCTGCATGCACTGAGATATATTCAAACTGTTTTATGATACCGAGGTAACAATAACTTCTAACAAACGAAATTGATATTGTTTCAAACTATAACTTCTTTATATATCAGGTTTGCTGAAATGGTTTTCACTTGCACTTTGAGAGAATTGTTGACATGCATAGAAAATAACCAGGCAGGTGTTAACTTTAGCTGTTGATGTATAAGTTCTAGTTTAGTGGTATATTGGTGAATCTGTATATAGTTTGATATAGTTTACAACTGATCTATTCGGCTGTAAAATACCAGATTATCGCAAAACTATCTCTTTAAAACACCTTTACATTTATAATATGTGGCCTGTACATTCTAGCAGTCAAATACCCAACCGTTTAAAAAATAATAGGATTGAACCTGAAAGAATAAGACCTGTTACTTAGCCCTATATATAGTCACATTATATGAAAGATGGCGTTAGAATCTCAGAGGTTAGTAAAAGAAACAATAAAACAAATCAGAATATTGTGGAGCTAACAAGAATCAAGTAGGTTGTTTAATTTAGAAGCTGCGAAATTACAAGGACCTTGAGCGATTACTTTCTTGAGGCGATAGGAGTCGAGTTACGCCCTGAACGAAATCGATCTTTTTTTATTTAACTGGTATTCTATAGTTTTAAGAAAATAAGACTTGTTACGTAGCCCACTATAGTAACATAATATAGGATGACAATAGAATCTCTTACTTTCATTGTACAGTATTATGTATATAATGAAATAAAATATAAACTTCATTAAAAATTAAAATCCTATCAATTCATATATCTTTGAATTTACAAACTGAGGTCAAACCAATGGCTACCCCCGGCAACGTGATAAGTAGTTCCGGAGTAGGTGGCATTTACTCCTCCAACACTCAATATATTACATAAACTCTACACAGTTGAATAACCGGTTTTATGTGTATGTGCCACCCAGTGCATTGTTTTTACAGAAGACTTATGACGTCATTCAACGAAGCAAACATGCATTCTATATCCAGGTATCATTCTGTTGTATAGAAACATTGCATATTATACAGTAGCATACATATTGGACAAAGCGTCTGCAATTCGGAAGGAATATTTAGTACCAAATTATATCTGTTTAGAGTTAAACAGGAGGTATACAATCAAATCAAATCAAAACAATAAAGTGCAGTTAAGAACATTTGCATTATTTATGTTAAAACATTTGTAATTCTTTAGTCGTTTTTTCACGAGGTAAAATAAAACCGAATAAAATTACAAGCAGAATCTCTTGTTATCCGTTTTGGTGACGTTTCCGTAGAACGGTCTTGGCTCGTTGTGTTGTTCTTCTTCTATCCATTACAATTACATTACAATAATTTTCAAATGAATAGGGGACACATTAATAGGTTAGCACATGCACCTGAATGTACGGTTACATAAATTTACGTAAGTTGCTAGTCTGTCAGATTCCACTCGATCGAACCTGTGTCAAATCCTACCCACGTGTTCCATACGCAGAGCGAACTTGGATGTTTTAAGAGTTGAGTCAATATTTATCCTTCCAAAGTTAATCATTGCTCATAAAATGATCAGTAAAATATTAACTAGCTGAGAGCAGATGGCTTGTGTCTTAAATAATGTCTTTGAATGTCTTCATTGAAACATTAAAGGGACTCACACCAGTGTTGGCATTACATTGTAACCATCATCTTTGAAGAAAGTGTTTGTAATTAGTATTTATATATGAAGTTTACTCATCTCCTTTAACCTCTTTCTGTAAATGTACATACTTCAAGTCATCACTCGTTTATGTATGAAGTATGCTAACACGTCTGCTTCGATCTACCAAAGTTAACGTCACACAAATGCCCTTGAACATTATACCGTGCTACCAGATATTATTTTCACAAAAAATATTGATGTCAATCTGGAACTATGACATCACACATGTTTGCTTCAAGCTCACTTTAAGCAAGCTGTGACATATTCCAATATCAATATCTCAAAAACGCGTTGTACGAATTGCATGCAAATTCCAGGATGCTAAGTAAATATTCTGTTATCACTTAAACATTCCTCTGGGCTCTTTACTATTGCGAGACAAATATCAACACACAAATATAACCAAACCTTCTGTTTCATCTGATATGACTAAACAGTCAATGTTGCCTACTGTTGCATATCGCATTCGACAGTGCGTTGTTATCTATATTAACCGGTGTGACTAATTAGAAGGTAATTGAGCGCTTCATGGCGGGAAGAAATGTTTCATATATATATAGCAATATTATCTACGGAAGATTGCGCAATATATCATTGAGTGATTCTGGTGCTAAGTAAAGCACGGCTGTGTTATGAAACGGAACCAGTTACTTGTTACAGGATGGTTTTCAATGTTTCAATTCTATATGTCTCACTAAGCTTACCATTGTTATCGTCAGCCAGTATAGTACATTCACGTCATATTAAACAGAAACCAAATTATCGTGAACTTTTATCATTGTCAAAGTATGCTCCTCTTTCGTATACGTGGTTTATATCTGATATAATTAAATGCGACTATCAACTGTAACATTCTAAGCTAGCTTTATTTCCATTATAGAAGCGTTGATGATTTTGTAGTGAAAGGCCAAAGTCAAAAATGCCGCAGTAAAATATAGATAATCGTGTTTGTTTGGTTTCCTCTTTCCAAAAACTAGAATTCCAGTAAAAATAAGATCGATTTCGTTCAGAGGGTAACGTAACTCCTATCGCCTCAAGGTAATCGCCAAAGGTGCTTGTAATTTCACAGCTTCTAAATTGAACAACCTATGAAGACAAGTGCAAACGGAAACTGTTGCTGATATTGTCATAGATACATCTAAGGAACCGATATTAGTGTGTTGGTCAAAAATAACCCGTAAGGGGTTTCTATTTGCCCTGTATATTGACACGTAATGAGGAGCGCGCTTCTCCACGAAACGCAGCAACCTTCGAACGACCAAAACATGTAGATGATCGAACACAGTTGTTAGAGGAAACAAAAGAGACAAGGGTTCTTTTTTCAAAGAAATGGATATTAAAGTAGGGATGAAGATCGATCGGTACTAATTTTAAACAGGAAATGGAGAAATAACTTCTTCAGCTCCATAATCATTATCGCACAGAATATTGAGATGTATAATTCGAAGTTGGCCAGACACCAAACAAACGAATAAGTTAGGAGAATATATTAAGAACAAAAGATGAGATAGGTCAGTTTTTGTCTGTGTAAGACTGGAAGTTAGATTTCGTACGTGTTAAAGTCGGGAGCAAATAGTAACCTAGAAAATACTTCATTCCCTGTGGAGCTTTGGGCATATGGTGAAATGAGATATCTTGATGGCCAAAGAAAATCAATCTTTTGCCTAGAAGCATTCAGAAAAGCTTGGCCTAAATAACTCGCATATTACAACGAGAGTTGGAGAAAAGACTACATTTATGACGTCATCCTTCACATTGCCTAACAATCGGACGCGCATGTATTGGTCATAACCGTGCACACGATGAAACGAAAAATGATTCATTGCATGCTATAAAACGGCTAAATAAGCTATATTGGTCACCTATAGAGTCAACGTAATATAGTACTCCGTATTATTTACATAGTCATTTCATCGACCAGCTCGTAATAACTGCTGACAAAATAGATTCACCGGAAATATGGCCTCGGCAATGTGGTGGTCAAATAGTGTAATAATCTCAAAAGCCTTGACTTGAAGTTAGCCTGTGCGTTTCATAATCCTCTTCGAAGCGTTAAATGAGCAACTCTTAACTTGATTTAATTACATTTCAGCCATCTGGAATGCAGATCACACTGATATACACATATTGCACAGATAGTGTTTAATCTCGTCTTTACTGTGCGAGTCTGTTAGTGACTTGTAGTAGCAAAAACTTACAAATAGATTAAAAATACATCTACTGACGACGACACAGGTTATGTATTTCACGAGACAGGTAGTCCGATTGTCGCCTCATCTTTTAGTATCAAAAGCGATTTTTTTTTTACTTGTAAGTAGCTGTATTCTTAAGATAGCATGATAAGAAGAAATCAGATTTCGGTGGAAGTGAACAATCTGGTCCAATTCCAAGTATATGTACACCACAGTCCTTTTCTCACTGTGATTCCTGTTTATGTCAACGTTGCTAAGGGCGTTTCCAAAGTCTTCACTAATGGTTCAATCTGTTCGCTATATTAGGCTATAGTTAAATAACGCCTATATACGCCATGAAAACCTTAATATCATTATTGATGATTAGTGATATATGATAACTGTCATGAACAACTTTCCGTAACAGCTAAGAAACAGTCGTATTCCCTTTGGTAGATATCACA